>JAJHSJ010001410.1:0-48375 GCA_021015155.1 Magnolia officinalis
TCTCCTTTAACTATGTTTGCTAAGGCGGAGATGTTTAATCTTGAGGGAATTCACACTGAGCTGGCCACTCATCTATCAATATCCAACCGTACAGAGTATGCAGGGACTGATGTAGAGGACGTTGGTGCCTGCCATGATGGTGTGACTGTGGAGCCTGAAGAGGAGTATTACGAGGATGAGCCGCATCAAGATGCAGCGGAGTATTTTAGTGTTAATCAGTAGCTCTATGTTTTATTTCCAGTGATTAGTATTTTGGGAACTTATGGATTTTTGTATTAAGACCCCCAGCTGAGTGGGTCAAATTTTGGGCTTTCATGAATATACATGCTTCTTTTGGCTATCGCACTCTGAGTTTTCATTCCACTGTTTTTCTAATTTATAAACTCTCGGATTCCTGAAAACGAGTCTCGTACTTGGGTTTTAGAAGTCGGGGCGTTACAATTTTGTTATATGTTCGTGTGTGGAATTAATATGAATCTGAACGAGTTCACACGTGCATTTCATTTGGTTCACACTAAGGAACTTGGGACTGGGGTCTCTATACTCGGGTATCGATTTTCGGGGTGTGACAAGTTTGTATCAGAGCAGAGTATTGAGATAACCAGGACCTTGGGAATGTAGACTACACAAACCACAATAACTAGGGTTAAGAAACTTAGGATTAGAGGTTTAGTCCAATAGGGCATCTCCCTGATTTTAAGAGTACCCATTAGTGTTGAAAATCTAATAAATTAGAGACAATGAATCTTAGGACCAAATTCCCGGTTTGCTACGATTCTAAATTTAAACTTTGATATGATGAACAATAGGATCAAATCCCTGAATTTATGATGCTTTCGAACCTAAATCTAGAAATCAGAAACTTAGGACCGTCCTGGTTATTTTTGTTGTGTATAATGTGTTTGAGTACGCGTAATTACGACTTTGAATGAGTAAATTTTGTAAACCCTTTTACGGAGTAAAAGTTAGCGTGGGAATTCAAAGACGCTGTAAGATGAGTGATCCAGGCTCGGTTGAAATCCGACCAACAAGTGCAAAGTTAAAATTTAATGAATTTTTTTTTTTTTAAAAAAAAGGACAATGAGACTCGGTGCCCACCAAGTTACATTTAAGAAAAATTGAAAACATAAAATAAAAGATGAGGGAAATGAATAAATGAAAAATACATATATTATATACATATATATAATGAATGAATGAATGATGAAATGTGATGAACAAATTAAAAAAATAATAATAATAATAATAATTATGAATGAATAAAATGAACGAACAATGCATGAATGAGGAATAAATAAATAAATAAGTAATTAATTAATTATGAATAAAATAATAGATGAATGAGGAATGATAAATGAATGATTTTTTTAAAAAAAATTAATGAATAAAACAAGAGATGATGAATGAATGAATGAAATCAATAAAGAAAGAAAAAAAAAAAAAAGAAGAGAGAGAAATAATACACAACACACACCCACACACATACATATATATTAGAAAAAAAGGGGGGGGGGGGGGGGGTTTTTTAAAATGAATGATTTCTTGTTTATCATTAACTATGTTGATTGAGTCGATACATGTGTAACTTAGAACTAATGGAACCACTGAGTTAGCTACTTACTCTCACTTGGGACAGTATTTTAAAACAACAATCAGGCATTGTTGTTGATGCAGTTTCTATCAAGGCCTTCGGCAGGTAGGCTTGGATTAGCTTGTACTTTCAGCGTGATGTCTTCAAAGTGTCTGACAAAATTGAAATACTAAGCTTACACTTATTAAATTTTGTGCTTGTATATGTTGGGGTTCCCGACTAGGTGTGCTCCGTATGTTAATTTTGTCGTATGTTTATTGTGGCTTATATAATCCCCATTTTGGGTGATCACCACTATATTTTTGAATTTTTCATTATCTCTACCTCACTTTAGATACACTAAGTTGAATTGTATTACTTTGATTATTCATGTGTGAAACGAATTTGAATCTGAACAAGGTCACACATGCATTTTCATTTGGTTCACACCAGGGAACTCGGGACCAGGGTCTCTGTACTCAAGTGTTGATTTTTGAGCCGTGACAAGTTTTCTATCAAAACGGAATATTGAGATAACCAGGACCTTGCAAATGAGGACTATACAAACTACAATAACTAGGGTTAAGAAACTTAGGATTAGAGGTTTAGCCCTATATGGGATCTCCCTGATTTTAGGAGTACCCGTTAGTGTTGAAAATCTAATAAATTAGAGACAATGAATCTTAGGACTAAATTCCTGATTTGCTACGATTCTGAATTTAAACTTTGATATGATGAATAATAGGATCAAATCCTCGATTTTGTGATGCTTTCAAACCTAAATATAGATATCAGAAACTTATGATCACTCTGGTTAGTTTTGCTGCGTATGAAGTGTTTGAATACGTGTGATTTCAACTTAGAATGAATAAATTTGGTAAACCCTTTTAGGGAGTAAAATTTAGCATATGGATTCAAAGACTCTGTAAGATGAATAATCCAGGCTCAGTTAAAATCCGACCAATAAGTGCAAAGTTAAAATTTTACAAAAAATAAAATGAAATGGACAGTGGGACTCGGTGAGAGCAAGTGACATTTAATAAAATTTTGCATTAAAAAGGAGGAGAAATTAATAAATTAAAGAATACATTTCTTATTATATATATATATATATATATATATATATATATAATATATATATATATTATATCTGATGAATGAATGATGACAAATGTGATGAATTAATAAAAAAAGGAATAGTGATGAATGAACGATGTATGAATGAGGAATGAATAAAAAATTTAATTAATTAATTATGAATAAAATAAATGGATGAATGAGGAATGAGGAATGAATGAAATGAATGGAAAAGAAAAAAAAATGAATGAATAAAAGAAAGAGATGATGAATGAATGAAATGAAATGAATAAAGAGAGACAAAAAAATTATATAATACACACACACATTTTATACACACACACACACACACACACACACACACACACACACCACACACATATATATTAGAAAAAAAGGGGTTAAAAATCAATAATAATATAAAATTAAAAAAACGAATGATTTCTTGTTTATCATTAACTGTACTGATTGAGTTGATAACATGTGTAACTTAGAAATAAAGGAACCATTGAGTTAGCTACTCACTCCCACCTGGGACGGTATTTTAAAACACTAAGCAAACATTGTTGTTGATGAAGGTTCTATCGAGGCCTCTGGCAAGTAGGCTTGAATTAGCTTGTACTTTCATCGTGATGTCTTGAGAGTGTCGGGGAAAACTAGAAGACCTTGCACTTATTAATTTTTGTGCTTGTATATGTTGAGGTTCCCGACTAGGTGTGCTTTGTATATTGATTTTATTGTATATTCATCGTGGCTTTTATAATCCCTATTTTAGTAGATCATGAACGCGAATCAGCATAGCATGGTCACCACTATTGGAAATTGTATTTTTTATTGTTAGCTCTATGTTTCTCGAATTTTCATTATCTTTACCTCGCTTTGGATCTGATAAGTTGAATTGCGTTACTCTGATTATTCGTGTGTGGAATGAATATGAATTTGAACAAGGTTATATATGTGCATTTTCATTTGGTTCATACCGGGAACTCGAGACTAGGGTCTCCGTACTCGGGTGCCGATTTTTGAGGCATGACATCAACACACCACCGAGGTCAGTGGTGTGCCACACACCCATAGTCAGCTTTCACATATCCCGGTGATTCGGCCAAGTCGGTAGGGTTATCAATGGGCTAAGATCAAGCCTAGAAAAATCAAAATTTGAATAGGCTAGCCTACCAGCCTAGTTCGAAAGAGTTCAAAATCTAGGCCGAATAGGGCCGTAAATGCGTCAACAAACCCGATGGGGTACTCAGATCCAACCCATTTAGACCCAACCTAGATTTGACCCATTTGTTAAATAGTATGAGTCTAGGTCCAAGAACAGACCCAGTTGCTAATGGGTCTGGATCTTTTTATTATTATTATTTTATATTAGGCTCGACCCAACCCAACCCAACCCAACCCAACCCAAAATTGAACCCATTTAGTAAATGGGTGAGTCTGGTCTATGTTGTAAGAGACCCATTCACATTTGAACCTGTCTAGACCCAATTTTAAACTTAGTAAAAGTGCTTCTATACCTTGATAAGTAACATGGGAAAACAAGAAATCCACCCCATGGACGGCTAAGAATATGGGGCATAATGGAATTCGAATCGATGGGCCAAAGATTGTGGGATTAGTGAATTAGGATGTGCATGGATTGCATATGAAAGGCATTCGCAAGAAGTTCATATATTAAGATGTACTAGATAATTTCAGGTTCTTGGACAAGCCTTGCATCAAAATTCAAGATGTAGCCCACATAAAGGAGAGTTTATGGAGACGATGCACCACAGCCAAAGTGGAGCAACTTACCAAGTAAAAATAATCATCTCTATCATTTTGATCTTTACATGCATCATTATTTGTATTTTTGTTATTACGAGAAGTTGCTAAATTTAATCATTATTATTAATTGGTATTGTTATTATTAATTGGCATTGATTAATTTTGATATAAAATGAAAGTGACCCAGACCTATTAAATCTGACCAGACCCATTAGACCCAACCCATTTATAAATGGGTCTAGGTGGATCTCCCTCTACTAGACCCAGACTCATTATAAATGGGTCTAATGGACTGACTTACACCGACCAGCCCAAGGGTTTAGGTCTAAATTTGAACTCAAACCCATTCAGTAAATTGACGGGTCTGGCTTTTACTAAACCTGCACCAAACATGACCATTTATAGCCCTAAGGCTGAAAGGAACCATAGTCCCCAGCCCCAATGACAATTCAACACAACCCGCAATCCACTTTAGCTTCCAAGGGAATGTGGATTATGAGTCATGCAGGTAACAACTTTGTGGGTGTCACCTTATCATAGGACCCACCTTGATCATATGTTGTATATCCACTCCATCCATCTCTTTTTAAAACTCATTTTAGGACACGGTCCAAAAAATTAAGCATATCCAAATCTCAGGTGTGGACCACATCACAAAAAATGGTGATGATTGAAAGCTTGCCATCAAAAACTTTCCAAGGCCCATTATAAGCATATCTATAAAGTTTTTTTGCCATCAACTCATTAATAAGGTCAACATCAACTCATTAATAAGGTCAACCAGAACTGAGTGAAGGGAAAATATAAAGCTGGGCTTTATCCAAAAACTTTTATAGCCTACAAAAAGCTTTTAATGGTCATTCACTATCTTTTCCATTGTTGTGGTCCACTGGAGATTTGGATATAGTTAAGTTTTGTTATAATGTTTTTAAGTAAGTTGGAAAAACGAATGAATTACCTGGATATGAATAATATTCATCAAGGTAGGCCTCATGCCGCAAGGGTAACACCCACTAAAAGCCAATTAGCTGTTAGGAGCAACACCTTAGTGGGTGTTACCCCTACCATGGGCCCACCTTGATGATGTGTTATATATTCACGTGGTCCATCAATTTTATTAGCTTATTTTAGGAGGTGGTACAAAAAATTAAGCAGATCCAAGTCTCAGGTCAACCGCACCAGAAAAAACAGTGGTGAATGAGTGCCTCTCCATTAAAAATTCCGAACGGTGCATTGTAAGGTTTTGGTAATATTTATTTTCCATCCAACCTAGTGATAATGTCAAAAAGATCTAAATTAATGGAAAATACAAAGATCAGCTTGATCGAACACTGTTGTGGCCTACAAAAGTTTTTAACGTTTATTCATCACTGTTTCTAATGGTTTAGTCCACTTGAGATTTGGATCTTGTTAAGGTTTGAAATCACGTCTTAGATTAAGATGGAAAACAGATGGACAGGATATACAAAAAATACATCAAGGTGTCAAGCGGGGACCCACACGGTTAAGGTAACAGCCACGAGGTGCTACCCGGGTAACAGCTAATCCACTCCCCGATCCAGATCAGGCTCAAGTGGAACACATGCTTGGGATTGATCTCCAACCTTACTAGGAACCACCGTGATGTTTGTTTTTTTTTTTTTTTTTTATTATTCTTTTTTCCTCTGCATCCAACCTGCTAATTGGGTCACATAAACCTGTTTGAAAGGAAAAACATATATATATTATATATATATATATATATATATATATATATATATATATATATTATATATATATATATATATATCAGCTTGATCCAAAACTCCTGTAAGGTCCACTTTAGCCTTCAATTTACCTCTTTTTGGATAATGTCCTAAAATGATCTTTGAAAATGAGTTAGGACAGCTTGGATAGAACCCCACGAAGCCTATGAGAGCACCGTCCTTCCAAAGCTGGGTCGCCGCGAAATCGGATTGCGCACTGAGTGACTCAGTGGGCTTTTATGGTACTAAGAGTTAAACTTTGTTGGGACACCGTGATTGTACGTGGTTTATCCAAACCGTTCATCCGTTTTTCCAAGTATATTTTACTGGATGAGCCTAAAATTGAAGCATTTCCAAATCTCAAGTGGACCACACTATAGGAAAAAGTGGGAATAATGATTTCCATAGTTGAAGCCTTGCTAATGATCACAGTGATGTTAATTTGTCATCCAACCTGTTCATAAGATCACACATAAATGGATAAAGGGAAAACATAGATATCATCTAGATAAAAAAACTTTTGTGGCCATCAAAAATCTTTCAATGATAGACATTCAATTCACACTATTTCCTATGGTCCGCTTGAGCTTTGAATATCATTCTTTTTTGGGCTCGAGTTTAAAATTATTTAGTAAAATGGATGAACGGAGTGGATAAAATACATAAATAAAAGTGGACCCCACGGTGTTTACACAGTACCCAATCAGCTTCCCGTCCTGTCCTGGTGGGTAGTACCCAATCCGCGTCCAGTAGAAGGGACAGTTGGTGACCAAAAGTAGGATCGACGGGTGTATCCGCCTGTCAGACCTGAATCTCAACTCGACGCCAGTTTTGCCGGACGCGGATTGCGTCTACCTCTGCCCGGTCCGGGCAGGGCTCTGTGTGGCTTACCGTGATGTAAGTGTATTATCCACACGGTTCATAGTTTTTCTCGTATCATTCTAAGATACGCTCCAAAAAATGAGGCAAAAGAAATCTTATGTGGACCACAAAGTGGAGATTGAACATCCACCATTAAAAACTTCTTGTGAGTTGGAAAAGTTTCGGATCAAGCTGATATTTGTGTTTTTACTTCATCCACGTCTACATGACCTCATGAATAGGTTGGATGGTAAAAAAATATCATGGTGGCCATTAGAAAGATTTCAACGGTGGGTGCCATTATCACTGCAGCTTCGTTTGGTGTGGTCCACTGGAGCGGTGTTCCTGCCTCATTTTTAGGCTCATCGCTTAAAATGATCTTAGATAAGCGATGAACAGCGTGAATAAAACACGTACACCACGGTAAGCCCCACAGAGCCCTGCCCGGACGGATTACTGTCCGGGCGGGGGTTTGGACCGCGTCCAGTTTTTCCAAGTACACGCGTTTGCAGTAAAGCTCGTGTATACACTACACAAGTGCAAACATGGCACGTACATGCAATATCTAATCCATCCATCAAGTACGTCCGACATTGTACATGTTTTCGAAAAAATAGAATTTATTCCAACCAGCATCTGGGCCCCTTGTTGGAAACAGGTGAACGGATTATAAAATTTTAACAAAGTTTTTCCTAACCGTAAATTATTTTGGAAACTGTGGTCCACCTGACCGTTGATCAACCTGATTCCTGGACTAGAGTATCAATATGGTTGTGCCGTTCTTATAGATGGATGTCTGTCATGCCTTGAAAACAGCCCGCAAAGCATGAAATGAAACCAGGCTTCCGTACTGTCATCATTTGTGGGTCCCACGGTGATTTATGTATATGATCTACGCCGTCCATCCATTTTACCATATCATGATAAAGTAGGAGCCCAAAACCAAAATCGATTTGAAGTTCTAAGTGAGCCACACCACAGGAAATAAAAGGATTAATGACATGTACAGTTCAAAATTGAAACTTACGTATTGTATCTATCATCCAACCAATTCATAAGATCGTACTAACATGTATGAAGCTCGTACACAAGTATCAGCTTCTAATAAGCCCATAAAACTTTCAACATTGGTCGTTCAATTCCCTATAGTATGTAGAGCTGGCAGAAATCACACCGGTCCGACCTGATCCGATCCGAACCGAAGGTCAGAATTGTGTTGGATCGAGTTGGCCCAGTCAGATTCGACCATACATCAGATAAAGTTTGGATCAGTGGTCAATCCGGACCAATCAGATCCGGAATCCTATCTGATTGGATCCCGATCCGATCCGGTCAGGTCTATATAAGTAGTATTTTAATTTTTAGTTTTTACCTATCCCGCCTGGTAGCAGCTACCCTCACCCGAACCCTAATCCCTCATCTTTTCTTTCTCTTTCTCTACCCGAACGAGCGCCGCACCCATCTCAGATCCGGCCACTTAGCAGCTCGATCCACTCATCATCACCGTTCATCTTCTCCATTGATAGGTAGGTACCATAGGTTTCATTTTCATTTTTTATTTTTTTATTTTATCCTGTATTTTGGAGTATTTTGCCCACTCTGCCTCACTGGTGGACCGCATTGGCTCATTGTGTGGTCATGGCTCGTCAGCCGGCACTAGCTCGATGTGTGGTCATGGCTCGTTGGCCGCCCTGCCTCCTGTTATTAGGTATTACAAATGATTAAAGGCTAGATATTGTGATGAATCCAAAATTTGGGAGTATTTCATTGCTTCTTATACACATGCATATATGGAAATAATCTAAACCATTCAGGACCGATCCGAACCATACCCAATCCGATCTGACTTGGTTTCCCTGACTGAGTCGGACTCAGATTGGATCATGCCAGCAGTTGACCGGATCGGATCGAGTCAGGCGACCCGAACTCGGTCCCTGATCGGATCGAGTTCGGGTCAGGCCATGGAAATTTTAGACCAAGTCGAGTTGGACCCAATCCGTTTCGACTCAACTCGATACCCAGGTCTAATAGTATGTACTCCTGCCCCGTGGTAGACTCATAAAAGTTTCAACACGAGGTAATGGGTGAAATTCCAATGTGGTGTGAGTGTGAGGGTGCGAGTGCACGTGTGGTAAGAAAAACAAAAGTTTTAAAGCCTAATTGGTTGGACCATAATTCATGATCCACCGACAGAATACTTCCAACCTATAATGTTACTGCCAAATCCAACCCTTCTAATAGTTTGGCCCCACCAGAGGGATAGCCAAATACAAATATCAGCCTCATCATCCCACTAGGTGAGGCACACCAAAGAAACGATGTTTAGCTATGGACAAATAACGAATTATGATTATTGTACATTAAATGAGTGTTCTTCATTCTTATTGTCGCCCCATCCTGGTGGAACCAATCAGAGCTAAGTTACGTATGATCTAGAATCAGAGATGGAACCGCATGACGTATTTAAATATATGCGGAAATATACAGAGAATATTGTGTGAATGGTACATCTAGAATGCATCAAGTGAAGTTGCAACGTTGTGTAAGAGGACGATGGAGGAGCGACTGTGTAGAAGCAATTTTAGGATAGATGGCAAGAATAGAAGCAGAGCAGGCCACGAAGTGTCGAATATTAACGCAACCATCAGAGAGTGGAAAGAATCTAGATGGTCAGGGTAAAGTTATAAATAGAAGATGAATGCAGCAGATGGATGGTGTCTCACACCAACCCAATCAAACCCAATATTATCTTTCAATTACCAGTCATTTTACATTCCTTAGTGTAATCACTCTACTTTTCCTAGTATAATCATTTACTTTTTTCATGTTGTTTACATTCCATAATGTAATCCGTAACATTAATCAAGTAGTTGATAATCTTAGCTATAATTTGGGTCTACGCTCATTCTATGGATTCAATTCTTCATCCAGGAAGGTGCATCACAGCCGTTCTCCATGACCGACTGTAAGGATTCCTTTCCGGTTTATCTTTTATCTGTATTTGAAAAGTCCTTTCATACAAAAGGCAAATGTGTAACCCATTATCAGAGGATGAACCCTGCCCTCTAAATATCGCCTAATCCTATTTTACACATTGAGTGAGTGGCTACATAGGCGGCCAATCTCATCCGATCTTAGTCAAATATTGTGTATCTGCCTATCTCAGCGCTTGGGGTCATAGTTGTTCGGTTTGAATTGAGTCACAAATTCAATTCTGGCTCGCCTACATTCACTAGGTGACCAAACTGCCGCTAACACAAGCAACAAGTTTTGGCACGCCTGGTGGGACCTTGTCTCTCTAACTTACTAGCATAACTTTACCACCATAATTATGAATATATAGAAGCAATCGGATTGCTAGGGTCGAACCCTCTACACCAACCGCATTGCCCCCAATTGAGGATGTGCTAGTTAAAGCGGCCCGTAAACATTGAATCTGGACAATAGCCCGACACTTAGCATGGGGAACCAAGAAGGGGTGTCGACCTCTTGAACCATTTCTTCGAAGGAGATAATGGTCGTACTCAGGGATGTGTAGCTAAGTATATAGTGTGTTTAGGAATACAGAAGGGCCTAAGTTGAGCAATTTCGTATTCAAACTGAGAATACTAATAGATATATGGCTAGTCAAACTGAGGCAATGCATCAATTGATGGTGATGATAGTCGAACGAACGCCAATGGCAATGCAGTATAATGCTGAGGGAAGTTCAATCGACAATATAGCTCAGCCACCATTTATGTCTTCTCCTTAGAGAATCCACCACCAATTCCAGTTCAAGAGACACAGAATGCTCCGCCTCCTCCCAAGTTTAGACGACCAGATAAATTCGGAATCAGGATGTGCCGGGAGGGTATAACCCACAACATTTCCTTCGGAATCCGTTATTCCAAGAGCATCCAAATTGATTCGGTCTCAATCTACCATTGGTAGTCGAACCCCATCGAATGGATCGTGACCAAATCATGCAAATGGTTTAGGAAGTTGCAGGCCAAGTACTCGACCGCAATACTATTCTGGTTTACGATAAGCCTAATCCGGAATGGAACGATCGACAACACCCGTTGCCACTGAATTATCAGCCAGATTTTTCCTTGTTTTGAAGTTATCCCGATCAGTCGACCATTGAGCATATTGGTCGATTCACCATGCAATGTGGTGAGTTAGCGAACAATGACTATCACAAACTGCAATTATTCAGTCACTCACTAATGGTTGTGGCTTTCATGTCGTATTCCAATCTATTACCAAATTCGATTCATAGTTGGCAAGAAATGGAAGAAAAAGTCCATGCATAGTTTTTCTCTAAAAATAGGAAAATAACTATGGTCGATGTCGCCCATTTCTGACAGCTACGAGAAGAAACCTGTGAGAGTTATATTACACGGTTCAAAGGGGCAAAAAGCCGATGTAAGGTTGTTATGATCAAAGCTAAATTTGTGCAGCTAGCACAAGATGGGCTCGAGTACAAACTTAGTAAGAAGTTCACTGGGACAGAGTTCATAGACTTCTACAACTTGACTTGGAAGGTCTCCAAGTACGAAGAACTCTTGCAAGAAGGTACTAGGCAGAAGAATTCATCAATTGGAACATATTATCATGACCTAGATTATGAGGTTGCAATTGCCGAAGTGGTAGATAAGAAGTCAGTCATATGTCAGGCGCTGGTCAAAGCAGAATCAACCGTATCGACCATAGAAGGTCCAAAAAGTTTACACTTTTGACATCACGTGGGCCGATGAGATTTTTGAAATTTCGTTAGTCGAAAAGTTTATTAAGATTCCTTTAAATCATAATATTCATTCGGTCGACGAATTAGAGAAAATGGATATTGTAAATGGCATAGAACTCGTTCCCATTCAACTAACAAATGTTGTCGTATTTCAGAAACATGGTACAAGACAATATCGACCGTGGGTTGTTGAAATTCCCTAAGAGGGTGAGGAAGCGATGTTGATTGATACAAATCTGTTGCGTCCAATTTCAAAGTCAATATGGTAATGGCAAACCTGAAGAGGCTAATCAACCGCAACCATGCGTTGATCTTGGCTCAATTAGCCATGAAAGCACATCGCAAAGACCGAGGCAAGGGTGACATCAATTTTCACACCCAGTCACCACTTGACTGAATGTAATTTAGCAAAACGGTGGGGGCTCACGAATGTGTGATCAATGTGCTAAAAGAACCCTTCCAAGATGTGGCAACCCACCTCACCAAGGTTGCAAGGTCGATACATGGCTCTGCGGGCTGAAGGTAGTTGTCTGCATCAGCCAGAGGAAGCACTTTCACGCTTTGGCCATTACTCTCAACAAAATGTCAAAGAAACCAATGGTTAAGCCCCCGAAGCTTAGAAGGGAGCCTGAAAGTGGGTCATTCATCCTAAATTCTCAGCCGTACCAAAAGCATTGACTTGAACTCAAAAACATCGTTGGCAAAGGCGTAGAGCGACCATGAGGAAGTAATCGACGAAAGCTGAAGTCATGCCCGACCAAGAATCGTACAACTCTGCACCATTTGGAGAATTCATTTCCCTAAAGAACAAGTGGTCGTTAACACGATCGATCGAGTGATTCCTACCTCCTATGTTGGATGAACAGGACACCAATATTTTCAACTAACCCCATGAATCAACAGGGCTAAAAGAAAAAGATGATCGCGATAATCTATCTAATTATCTCAGTGATGAATGTTTCCTAGGGGACGAGTGGTTGGTGAACGAACTAGTAGCTACCACCAAAGCATTGCAAGTAGTCTCACCAACAACCACATTCCCTGAAGTTGTGACCGACGAGAGCACTGAGCGCATTCGAAATCCTGATGCTCAAAAGAGCTCAGAAACCCTAGGGGGGTAATGTTCTAGTGTGGAGATTGTGTTTGGGATATTGTCACCCATCATGTTCCATTGTAATATGGTATTCACTTTACCTTCCGGTTTCCAAGCTAAATCGGGCCCAGCCAAGTAGGATGGCGGGTGATGTGGAGGAATTCAGTCATCCTATAGTGGTAAAACATGCTTCTATTCCATAGAGGAAATAATTAAAGGAAACCTATATTAGAAAAAGCACCACATGTGAACACATTAATGGTGGAATCAGGAATCACGTTGAAAAGAGTAGTCGTAGAAAGGCCTACTCACGGCATGATACGTCATCTTAAGCCGTTATATATGTCTACCCACCTTGAAGGTTGCCAAGTCACTAGGATTCTGTTCGACAATGGGGCTATTATTAATCTCTTACCATTAAGAATGATGCCAAAATTGGGGAAAATAGTGGTCGATTTAATCCTGTCTAAGGTCACGGTCAATAATTTCACAGGCCACATTACAAATACTCATAGGTACTGCCAGTCAACCTGACTGTTGGGACTAAAATAGTGTTGGCCCCATTTTTTGTGGTCGATACCTCATCTTACTATAATGCTCTACTCTCGGCAGAGATTGGATCCACTCCTTTGCATATATTCCATCATCTCTGCACCAATTCATAATTTTTTAGAATCAGGATAAAGTTGAATTGATTTGGCCAATAATAAGCCCTTTTTTGCTACATCAAATGCAAATGAAGCTTACTACTATGGCGAAGAAGTAGGGTCAATTCAGTTCACTGGGAAAATAAGTATGCCGACCACTTGAGATATCTGTAAAAAAGAATCCAGACAGCATTGTGCAAGATATCACAAAAGTGATCCGTTCGGTCGATGACTTGCCGAAGGACATTATTCCTTTTCGATTGGTTCTGCATTGTACCATCGAAGAAATTCTATAATTGGTACACCAAAGGATAGCCAGTGCCAGACTGATTTCACAACTAGAATAAAAGGCTTAAAGAAAGCCTGAAAGATGTCAATGACGGTTGTCTACTAAATATGGCCGATGTAGATGCCTAAGTTGAAGATGATAACAAGAGTTTAGAGAGGCTCTTGATAAGTTTGAAAGATTCTCAAGCCCAAGTTCAAGATCCCCTAGTGGTGGTGAACCTAGGGACTGAGCAAGACACGAAGCCCACATTCATCAGTGATTTGTTGGGGCCCCAAGATAAAATGCAACTGACCAATCAGCTCAGAGAGTTCGTCAATTGCTTCACATGGGATTACCATGAGATGTCAACACTCAATCAGGGTTTGGTTGAACATAAACTACCTATAAAGGAAGATATCAGCTACATAAACAACCACCTAGATGAATGATGATAGAAGTGTCCCCAAAAATAAAGGAAAAAATCAAACATCTATTGAAGGTTGGATTCATTAGGCCTATTAAGTATGTCGAATAGATCTCGAATGCAGTCTCAGTCATAAAAAAGAATGGCAAATTGCAAGTTTGCAATAATTTTCAAAATTTAAACCTGACAATGCCAAAGGATGAATACCCGATGCTGGTGGGAGACCATCTAATTGATAGGGTTACCAGGCATAGAGTTCTGTCCTTCATGGATAACCATTCTAGGTACAATTAGATTTACATCGCGTTGGACGATATGCAAAAATGGCATTTAGGTGCCCAAGCCCTCTAGGACCTACTGTTGGGTGGTGATGAATTGGGGCTTTAATGTAGGGGCCACATAAAGGCCAATGAATGCCATATTCCATGATATGATCGACTGATTTATGGACGTTTACGTTGACGACATAGTACTAAAGTTGGTGGATGTATGGATCCATGTTACTTAATTGCGCATATCATTCGAACGGATGAGACTCCATAAGTTGAAGATGAATCCCCTTAAATGTTCTCGTGGAGTCTTGGCCGACAATTTCCTGGGATTCTTGGTTGATCATAACAAAACTCGAGTGATTATAAATGCCCACCCACCGAAGAATAAACCAGAGCTGGTGCAATTCAAATGACAAGTTAATTTCATGTGAAGATTCATATCTAGTTGTGCAGGAAATACCAATATAGTTCTCCATTGGTAAGGTTGAAGCGAGGGTTTGAATTTAAATGGGAGGTATTATAAGTGTTAAAATGATTTAAGCACTCTTTATTGTCAAATTTCATATGATCAAAACTAATTGTTAAGAGAAGATCAAGCTCAAGTCTAGTACATTCTCAAGAAATATCAAGCTCAACATCAAGAGAAGATTAAGTTCAAGACTGGTACATTCTCAAGATAAGATCAAGCTAAAGATCAACTGATGTTCAAGTATAAGATCAAGTTCAAAAGTTCAAGATGAAGTCTCTAATTAAGTTTAAGACAAATAAGTTCAGATATTTCACATATCTCAAGTAGTATAAAACCCTAGAATGACCTTAGGATTAGGTGTTTTAAAAAATTATTTAAATTGTGTTTTTATACTTATGATTGCTTGGAATTCGACTAGCCTAAGGTCTGGTTCGACTAGTATGAGTTTTCTCAGCCAGTCCAAGTTCAAGTCAAAGCAAAGCTGTTTTATGGTTGTAAATTCGACTAGTCGAATTTTTGGTTCGACTAGTCGAAGACTGATCTTCGACCTGCCCAAGAGAATTCGGTTCGAAGTCCAGCAACTAAATCGTTTTGAATTTTGAAATTTTTGACCAGTCAAAGACCAAATTTGACTAGTCAAACTAGTCCTCGGGCTAGTTGACGTTTGGATAGATCTTATCCCGCACAATCTGAAATCTGTTGAACAGAATCCGGTTTACTCGAGCTAGTCGAAGACTGCCTCGGGCCAGTCAAAGATTCAACTTCTTTGCCTATAAATTGAGGTTCCCTCTCAATTCAAAATATCAATTATTATTATCAAAATTCTTCTGCAATAGAGAGAGAAGCTCCAGTTATTAGCAAGCTATTGAACGGTATTTATAAATTTTATTTATAGCTTTAGTTTAATTCTCTTAATCTCAGATTCTTTCATTCTTATTCTAAAGAGAGTAAATACTACTCTTCTTTTGAGATTTAAAAGAATTAACTCAAGTACCCATTGATTTGAACTTAATTAAAATCAATAGAACCCTGGACCTTTTCTAACTGAACATTGAATAATCAACATTCAAGAAAGCGGTTCTTCGGCTACAGCTTCTTCTACAGTGAAGATAAGTATACCTTCAATTCTTTATTTTGCTTTTTTAAGATAGCCAGAAAATCTCATTGTAGGTATTTTCTGAAATAGTCAGAAAATCTCAGTGTAGGTTTTGTCTAAGATAGCCTAAAAATCTCAGTGAGGGGTTTGATTCTGATACTCCAATAAAATCATAAGTGTATTAGTTTTAAGGTGACCTTGAGAAAACCTTTTTCATAGTGAAAGTCAAGATTACGTGGAGAGTAATTTTAGAAGTGGAGTAGGTGTGGCTGTTTTGGAACAGTTGTTGACACACCGAACCACTATAATTCTCTGTTTTATGTGGTGAATGTTTTAATCTTTTTTTTTTGTGGTGAATGGTTGTATTTTATTTCAGTTCAAGTGGTGAATGATTGTAATATTTATTTTTATTTACTCTTGCAAAGTGTGGGATTTTGATTTTAAGGATTCATGAAAAAAGGTTGTCCTGCCTATACTTTTAGGTGAAGGTTGTCCTACGAATCAATTGAATCAGTCTCAATACGAGGCAATTGAGATATCTGATTTATTTATTATTTGGCATTTTATTCATATTCAAACCCCCCCCCCCCCCCCCCCCCCCCCCCCCCCCAGGACTTCTTAAACTCTCATTTTTAAGTGGTATCAGAGCGGTTGCTCTATTTTTTTTTTTTATTAACTTCCTTGAGTTAAGATCCAGAGCTTTTATAATTCAAATTTCAACAGTTTATTTATTACCAGGCCACCTCTATTTGATGGCTCTAATTGTTCATACTTGGAAAGTCAGAATGAGGATTTTTCTCAAATCCTTAGATGAAAGTGTGTGGCAAGCCACTGTGACTAAATGGAAACCTCCTACGACTGAAGTAGTAGCCGAGGATGGAACCAAATTTAGGAGAGAAACTGCATTTTATTTGTGGACAACTGGTCAGAAAAGTGAAAGCAACGCTAATGTTAAAGCCTTAAATGCCATAACTTGCGCTCTATTGCCTGATGAATTTGAAAGAATTATTTCATGCGATACAGCTAAGCAAGCATGAGACATTCTCGAAATGACACTGAAGGAACTACTATTGTCAAGAAATTAAAAATTAAAATCCTCATAACTAGATTTGAGGAAATTCATATGGAAGAAAATGAGTCTTTCATGGACTTCTATACGAAACTAAATGACATAGTAAATTTCATGTGGGGTCTAGGAGATGGAATCCCTAAAAGTAAGGTTTACGCAAAAATACTGCGATCTCTTCCTGATAGGTTCAAATATAAGGTTACTACTATATAGGAATTAAGGGATACTGATATTATGAAGGTTGAGGAGTTGGTTGGTTCTCTTCAAACTTATGAGTTGAATTTTAAGGCTCTTAAAGCTAAATCCATTGCTCTTAAATCGTCTAAATCTGTTTCAAAAGAAACTAATTCTGATGTTAAAGAAAATGAAGATGATAGGATAATGTTAGCTAAGAAATTTTATAGAATTTTCAAAAACAAGAAACGAATAGATTTTCAAAAATTATCCGATAAAAGAAAAGGAAAATCTATTTCTTGGAAATCTAAAACAAATGACAGTCAATGTTTCATGTCATGAATATGGGCACTTGCCTAATAAATGTCCTAAAAAGGATAGTCTAAAAGAAAGGGCATGATAGCTACTTGGGTTGAATCATTTGATTTTGAAAGTACTTATGAGTCTGATGAATCAGACCAAAAAAATGCAAATAAGATAAAAGCCTTTATGACAATTGCCAGAGTCACTTCTTCAGATAGCTATAATATGTCTGACTATGAAAATCTCAGAAGTGACCCTGAAAATGAAAATGAAGACGATCTTCAACATGCCTACAATGCCCTATACAAAGAGAGTTGTAAAATTGCTGTCAAGTTGAAAATTTAAAAAGAAAAATATGTAAATTAAAAGAAGAACTCGAAAAGGCGATTTTAGAAAAATCTCATTTTTCCAATTGTTTTGAAAAAATAAATTTAGATTTAAGTTTTAAATCTTTTGAATTGCAAAACTCAAAATAGAAAATGAGAAACTAAAACTTGAAGTTTCTTCCCTTCAGAATTCAAAGGACACTCGGAAATATGCCCTTGGTGACCAAAAGTTTGAAAAATTGTTAACCTCATCAAGGCGATGTGGTGACAAGTCTCTGGGTTATACTAAAAATAATTCTTTGAAAACCAAGGATTCTACTCCTATCTTTGTAAGAGGAGAATCCTCGAACTCTAAAGGAAAGACTTTAAGAGATTAAATCATTATGATTTCAAAAACTCAAAAACTTCTCAAGTCTCTAAAATAAACAATAATGTCTTTAGCTATAAACATCAATGGAATATTAAATCACCCTTAGATGAAAAAATTGTGGACTTGCTTAAAGAGCTTCTGAAATTCAACTCAGAAGAAATTGGAGTTAATAGAAAAAGGAGAAATCCTAACTCCCAAATACAACAAAAATTAAGAGATACTCCTAAACCTAGAACCGTAATGAAATGGGTTCCAAAGGTTAAGTGTCTCGTTGTCCACACAGTTTTCAAAGCCATAAGCCACTTAAGATGGTACCTGGATAGTGGATGTTCTAGACACATAACAGGTGACAAGGCGATATTCACAAATATCAAAGAAGTAAATGGCAGCTCTGTCACTTTCGGAGATGGAAGCAATTGCAAAATAATAGGTCAAGGTAATGTACAATTTCCTAACTTGCCTTTCTTTGAAAATGTGTTTTATGTTGAAGGATTAAAACATAATTTGCTGAGCATATCTCATATCTGTGATAATAAACACACTGTGAAATTTTCTAATCATGGATGTGAGATTATGAATGAGAAAGGTAGTGTAATATTAAATGGTCACAAGACATCTGAAAATTGCTATATAATTGATAATTCTTTCTCACCAAACCATTCATGTTACATGGTCCAAACAGACGACACTGAACTGTGGCGTAAATGTCTTGGACGTGTTAACTATAGAGATCTATATAAATTGAACAAAAAAAATCACTTACGTGGCTTACCCAAGCTATAAAAAAAGATAGAAAAAGTTTATGGCGCATGTCAAATTGGCAAGCATATCAAGAGTAGTCACAAGAAAGTGAATTAAGCCACAGCCAAACCTCTAGAACTACTCCACACGGATTTAGTAGGACAAATTAGAACGAAGAGTAGAGGTGAAAAGAAGTATTTTCTGGTCATTGTTGATGACTATACTAGATATATATGGGTAGCCTTTTTAAGAGAAAAATCAGATACTCTTGATGAAGTCAAAATTTTTTTAAAGCGTATCCAGACTGAAAAATAAATATTTATGGTCAAAATTAGAAGTGATCATGGCACTGAATTTGAGAATAGCAATTTTGAGAAGTACCACAATGATCATAGTATATCGTATGAATTCTCTGCTCCTAAAACACCTCAATAAAATGGAATTGTTGAAAGAAAAAATAGAATTCTATAAGAAATGGCTAGCGTAATGCTAAATAGCATGAATCTACCAAATAATTTATGGGCTGAAGCTGTTAGTACTACATGACATATAGTAAATTGTGTTTGTGTTAGAAAAGCTAAAAACAAAACAACTTATGAATTATGGTTTAATAAAAAGCCCACAATTAAATATTTTCAAACTTTTGGAAGCAAATGTTTTATATTATGCGACCGAGAAAATTTGGAAAAATTCGAAGCTAAGAGCGATGAGAGAATATTTTTAGGCTATGCTCTAAATAGACTGGCATACCAAGTTCTTAACAAAAGAACTGGGGTGATTCAAGAATCTATAATTATTGTGATAGACGATCAACAAATGTAACACCCCAAAAATCGAGGGTCAAGCATAGCTCAACTCCCGAGTTCCGACGCATCACTTATGTAACATAGATAATGATGTTTAAATGTTGTCCATATTAATGCATTAAACATGAGTGGGATTACACTAAATCAACATGTCATACTCCACATTTAATTTAATTAAGCGAGCGGAAGACTAAGATAAATATATAAAGTATATATACGTGTTTCACAACCTCCAGAGTATGAACTTGCTATCGGGCTGAATATATACATATGTTTGTTTCAAAAAGTACAAAACATCAAAATATAAATGTTCAACTAATTCAGTATCCCTGTAATCCACGCAACGCAACTTTAGGTCTACATAGACCCGCCTGAGAGCTGAATGTAGGAGAATTCCTCCTCTTTGTCGAAGAAGTTTGGCTCCA
This sequence comes from Magnolia officinalis, assembly GCA_021015155.1. NCBI lineage: Eukaryota > Viridiplantae > Streptophyta > Magnoliopsida > Magnoliales > Magnoliaceae > Magnolia > Magnolia officinalis. Next base: position 20,239 of record JAJHSJ010001410.1, read on the forward strand.
TCACGTAAGCCTCATCACAGTCTGCATCTAAATCAGAGTTTGGTTAGTGTTTTAAAACACCGTCCCAGAGTGGGAGTGAATGATCAACTCAGTGGTACTATAAGGCAAAGGTTAACATGTTATCAATTAGTCAAGCAATAATGATAAAGTAGTACAACAATTATATCCTAATTACTCTTGTTAATGTAGGAATGATATGCGTAATGATGCATGCCCTCGCCTACACTCTCTCAGTGACATCATCTCACGATAGCGCATAACAAACTCTCTAAATGTATGCTACCTTGCCAAAGCACATGCAATGTAGTACATGGTCGTGTTAGCCAAGTAATTTATTAGGCTTATTCATACAGCAGATTCGAGAAGCTAAGGTACCTCCCTTTATATCACCTACCCAAACAATGATCCATCTAGGGTTGTCAATTTAGTTAATCACATATGATAGGTAAGTTGTAGGGTATCACCCTTGATGAAAAACAGTGGATAGGTAAATTCACGAGTTCACACTCAAGGTCACTACGGAGAGGCTCATCACCTCAGCGTAGGCCTAATTTATACTCGAGGTCACTACGGAAGGCTCGTTACCTGAATACAAGCTGACAGCTCGAATACAGTGTCTCATACCACCATATTCGGCTCACGAGTTTGGGTTGCTCACTGGTCACTACGGGGAGGCTCGTCACCCCAGCATAGGCAGACAGCTCGACCACGGTGTCCCATACCACCATGCCCGGCTCATGAGTCTTAGTGGATCTTGGTGAAATAGCGGTGAAGACCGCTTGAGTTGAAGTTAGAATATGTCAATACGTCATAGAGGGGGGTGAATAGGACTTTTTAAAGATTTATGATTTATTTAAAAATCCTATCACTCTAATCCTATGATGTAAGTAATTCTTAGCATTACTCAAATGTAACTCTACTAGCTTCCAAGCTAAGTAGAGGATCCAATCACAAACTAATCAAGATATAACAATATGCAACTTAGTCTATGTTGGATATGACTGTGTATGTGTGTGAGATGTGATCAGATATATGAATATGAATGCATTGACATGAATCACACATATAGAAAAGCAATCACAGACACAGTCATTTTATAGTGGTTCGACGATAAGTCTACTCCACTCCCGGCTGCCGCACTTAACCCTTGAGTGTACCGAATTTCACTAAGGAGGTTTCCCAGGGTTCACCTCTAACCTAAGGTTTTAAAGCAGGTTCACCTTTAACCTTTACAGAGGTTTTACGCGGTTCACCTCAAACCTAGAGTTTTACTGGTTCACTCCTAACTAGATGTTTATGTTCTCCATAGAGCAAGGGTCCACACAACGCACCCAAATTTTAGACCACACAGGTCGAGGACCTACACAAGGACCTAACAGTTTTTGCCCTACACAAGAGCAAGGGTCCACACTATGCACCCACTATGTACACTTCCGCCGGAGGCCTCCTTGAGGACTTCAAAGGGTGAGAACCACTTAGGACCAAGACATAGAAAGGAATGATCACAAGTGTCCTCTGGACTCTAGATACTTACAGATAAGTTGATAAGTCCCGTTAAGCACAGCGCCAAAGATCTCCTCCTCCTTGTTGACGAAGAGTCTTCAGCTCCCTTGATCCGCAATGCAAGATGATATACCGATGCTTGGCTTCGGGTTGGGTCAAGGGTGAGATGGAATCCTACTCTCTAAAGATTTTCTTATAAGGAAGATAGAGTAGTTCCTCTCTTATGCATTTAAGGCATCCCAGCTTAATGATTTGCTATTAAGGTGGTAGCTGAATGATCCTTGAATGCGGAAGTTTATTCCCCAATCCACTCTATTTAATATCAATGGTAAGGGTGGATTGGAGGATGAACTCCCTAGAGAGAAAGGCTTTAGGTATAAGATGTAAGTTGAAACACACAAAAGCTCTCTCTTTTGTCTCTTACAGCAACAAAGAACAAGTCCTCTATATATAGGTAAGAAGTTCCAATGGATATAAAACGGTCACATTTATGACAAATTTCGATATCATCGAGCAGGTTCGATATCATCGAGCATATATCTTGATAGCATTGATGGTCTGCTCGATGACTCGGACTCGATGTCATACGCTTTTGAAACTCCTTGCCAATAGGTCGATGAATCGAAACAATTGTCGATGTCATCAGATTTTGAACTCCGATTCCATCGATGAATAGATCGATCCCTCGACACATGAAAAATGAGAGAGACTTAACTTTGAAAATATTTCAGGTTTTCATGAATGATCGGGGGAACCATCATGGTCATTGGAATTGGAATGTTGATGATATCGAGATCAGAGTCGAGGCATCGATAATTCCAGCAGATTTATCTTTGAACTTGCTGGACAGATTATGGCTTAGTTCGATGCAATCGATCTGGTGTCGATATCATCGATATTTGAATATCGATTAAATCGAAGGGCCCCCGATCATAGTTAAAGAACATCCTGAAATATCTACTGTAAGAAGAGCGCACCCACCATCGATATCATCGATGGACCTCCGATCTTATCGATATTTGAATTCAGATCATATCGAAAGGTCATCGATATATCGAAGAATTTTGAGATTTTCATTAAAAAACAGGGGCGTTGGAAATCTACCTGTCGATCTTATCGAGCCACTCTCGATGGTCTCGAGATTTGAAGATCGATGATATCGATATGAGTATCGATACATCGATAATTCGTCCAGATATATTGTGCAGTTGCTGGACATATTTAGTGGGGTGCTTCGATAAAATTGACAAGGAGAGAAGAACTTAGAGATTTTTTTATTTTGCAAAAAGTTTTCTCACCACAAAAACCCTAAAATGTCTATCTTGTTTTAAGGGTTTTAATCACCTGGTGTTTTGGGACATGGGATGTGAGGCTATGATTTACCTATTGCGAGCTTCCACACATCCGGTCGAGGTAGACGCTTGAATTATTCTTCCTATCGAGCTCAGTAGCCAGTTTGACTCACCACACACGTAACTTGAGAAACCAGGGCACAAGTAAGTGCACTTTCACTTGGTACCATGGTTGAAATGGACTTTACATTGGTAAGCGGTACATTAGATTCAAACAGTAGCGTCTATACATGGTAAACACATAATAGACTAATCGGGTTATTTGACAAGTGTGATTGGTACGAGCACACGTTAAATTAATCGACATGAAGCGTGTAAGCACTCCACGTGGCCTAACCACTGTCGACAATCAGCGTACGGCTCAGATTCATCGAACGTATCTAATGTGGCGAAACTAGTTCGACCACTCAATTAGGAGCCATTACCTATTGCCTGGACTAGGTGGTAGTCCCAAACATACTCAAATGCCATAGGAGATCACATATGTTACTCATAACAACATTTAACGAGCAATTCAAACATAATTTCTCATTTGAACATTTTATCAAACAGATTGAGCATGCTGACATACATATGCATTTCATTCATAAATCATATAGCAACAATTTACATTATATGAAGGAAACTACAAATATGGATAAGGTAGTTGAGACTCTCATCTCAACACCCTTGTTGGAAGCGATTCATCAAACCATTTCTCATTTAGACATTTTATCAAACACTTAGACTACATAGTATTATATACATAAACTAAATTAGTTATAACACATATTATGATAAATCCTTTCACAAAGGAGTTGTCATACACACAACAAGCATATATTTTAGATTAATAGTCATGGCAAGCATAAATCCTAATTTCACTTTCATTTAAACATTTCAACAAACACGTGGAATGCATTTTATATTCACATAGTTCACACACATGTATAATTTATTGCATACATCGTAACTAAGATCATATGGCACTAATCAAGTCAGACATAAATCATTGCTGACATTAAAGGCCTCGAAAACCATAACCTAAACATTTATAGTCTGCACCTTTCGTCGGTACTCTCGCTACGAACTCGATTCGTACACTACGGCCCCGTCTATAGCACAACGGTTACCTAAATCATGAAATAGGTTAGCTATTTCGTCATTTCTTCTATTTGGATTCCTAAAACCAGCTTAGGGTTAGGATTTCTTACCCAAATCGGAGTTGGAATCGATGATGTAGTGATGGTGGGGAGGCGAAACGGCATGTGGAGTCGTGGGAAGGGATCCTAGCAACGATCTACAGATTTCTCTCTCTTCTCATCACTCTTTTCTCTCTTCTCTTTCCTAGGGTTTGCAGAAAATTCGTATGGAATGAGAGAGGGGTGGTTTAAGGGCATTATATAGGCCCAGAACTGATGTCAATGGCCCTAGGGTCATGGTATACTTAGGTTATAGCCAAAGGGCGTCTGTTTTGGGCAAACAAGACTCATCTGAAGGCCCATTACTCACCTACGTCATGTAGTAAGTTCCCTGACCATAGATCTAAGCCAGGTTAAGGTTTTGGTCCGATCAGATTTGTAAATCGACCGTGGAGGACCTGTTTCAGTTCAACGGTCATCGTCACTCGATCAGGGCCACAAGTATACTAACATGTGCAGGGAAATTTCCCTGATCCGTGGGTAAAGTTTGGTCAGAAAATGAAGTTTGAAACCTTCAATTTCGCCCGCAAGCGAATGGTCCAATTCACTTAAGTTGAGTTCATTTCTCAAAGATATTCACGTTTCTCACGTACTTTGCTCAGGGCTCAAGTTGTGCATTTTTTGATACTATTTGGGCTCGATTCCTGCGATGCTTGTCAAGCCCAGTATGGTGGTCATAACCTTATAGTTTCACGGTAATCGGACTTTCGACGCGCGGTCCGGGTCCGATACGAAGTTTCAATGTGCTCCCAAGAGCAACTAGGTTTTGAGATTGCTCCTAGGTCTTTAGGTAATGTTGAGTTAGTAATTCCAATGGTTTTGCATCTTGTAGTTCGTATAGATAGTGGTTCAAGATAATTCACTGATTAATTTAGCTTAACACTTAACTAATTTTCATCTAATTTCTAAAGGATTCGGTCATTAAGGATTTCTGCCTGAGGTGGTACTTGGGTCTTTGTACGGTTTTTTCTGAGACGTTACAATCTACCCCCCTTAAAGAAAAATTTCAACCTCGAAATTAGTACTTTTTCGTACTCCTCGAGAATCTGAGGGTAGTTCTTATGAACCTCAGCTTCCGTTTCCCAGGTCGCTTCTTCCTCAGTGTGGTGTGTCTATAATACTTTCATAAGCGGGATAACTTTGCTACGCAGCACCTGTTCCTTCCTATTCAGAACAAGTGTTAGTTGAAGTACGTATGTAGCATCTTCACTCAGCTACACCTGCTCCCACTTAATAATGTGAGCGGGATCATGAAAGTATTTCTTCAGCATCGATATGTGAAATATATTGTGCACACTTGCGAGTGACATGGGTAAAGCAAGGTGGTATGCTACCACACCTACTCGGTCTAGAATCTAGAATGGGCCAATGAATCGCGGCGTAAGCTTCCCTTTCTTACCAAAATGAAGAACTCCCATCATTAGCGAAACCTTAAGAAACACGTGGTCCCCAACCTTGAATTCCAACTATCGCCGTCGTGTATCGGCGTAACTCTTCTACCTGCTTTGTGCTGCAAGAAGTCCACACCTGATAATGTCAACCTTCTCAAAGGTCGCCTATACTAAATCTAGGCCAATCAGGCTTCTCTTGCCAACTTCTGCCCAACAATGGGGTGCTCGACATGGACGCCCATACAGTGCTTCGTAGGGAGCCATGCCAATGCTCGCTTGAAAACTGTTATTATAAGCGAACTCTGCATAGGGAAGACAATCATCTCAACTGTCTTTGAAATCGAGCACACATGCCCGCAACATGTCTTCTAATACCTAATTTACTCGTTCTGTCTGCCCGTTAGTCTGTGGGTGGAACGTGGTACTAAACTTCAATTTCACTCTCGTTGCTTCTTGGACTCGAGTCCAAAAGATAGACGTGAATCGCATATCTCGATCCTACACAATCTCCATAGGTACCCCATGCAGACGTACTATCTCCTTAATGTACAGCTTGGCTAAATCATCTACTGAGTTTGAGACTCTAATCGGGAGAAAATGAGCCGATTTCATCAATCGGTCGACAATCACCCAAATGGAGTCATGTCCCTTCCTCATCTTCGACAATCTAGAAATGAAATCCATAGATATGAAGTTCCACTTCTATTCAGCTATGGACATGGGCTGAAGTAAACCAGGAGGTCGGCGATGTTCGGCCTTAACCTGCTGGCACGTGAGACAACGAGATACAGAATCTACTATGTGGGCCTTCATGTTGTCCTACCAATATGAACGCTTCATATCTTGATACATCTTTGTACTACCAGGATGCATCGCTATCTTCGAATTGTGAGCGGCTTCTAGAACTTACTTCCCCAAGTCATGAAGATTCAGGACACATAGGCGGCCACGATAACATAAATCCCCATCCGAACCAACTCTCCATTCAGAATCTTCATCGTCACTAGCTCGTTTTCTCATCTTCACCAACCATTCATCTTCTCTCTGAGCCACAATGATCCGGTCATCAATAAGTGACTCTATAAGAATATGTGCGACGCTCACAAACGACTCCTCTACTGTAAGCTTTTGTTCGAAGTCTTGCACAAACTCTACCATGTTCCATTCTTCAATCATTAGCAGAGCCGTAAATTTTATTATCTTCTTGCGGCTCAACGCATCTGCTACAAAGTTAGACTTACCAGGATGGTAGGAGACCTCAAACTTGAAGTCTTTTAATGTTTCCATCCATCGCCGCTGCCTCATATTCAGGTCACTCTATGTCAATATGTACTTGAGGCTCTTGTGGTAAAAAAAGAGCTCGAACTCCTCTCCGTAGAGGTAATGTCTCCAGAGCTTTAATGCAAAGATAGTTGCTACCAATTCCAGGTTGTGCGTAGGATAGTTTTCTTCGTGTTTCCTCAACTGTCACGAGGCATAGGCGATCACTTTGTCCTTCTGCATAAGAACACAACCCAAACCAACACGAGACGCATCGGTGTATATCGTATATCTGACCCCTTACTCTGGTAATATTAGCATGAGTATGGACATCAACTTGTCCTTCAATTCCTGAAAGGCTGCTTCTGCCTTCTCATTCCAGGCAAACTTAAGATCCTTTCGAGTAAGCTGAGACAACGACCTAGCTATCTTGGAGAAGTCTTTAATGAATTGGCAATAGTAGCCAACAAATCCCAGAAAACTCCTCACTTCTGTAACCGAACCGGGCTGTCCTAGTCCTAAACCGCAGTCACCTTAGCAAGGTCCACAACGATACCTTTCTTAGACACCACATGTCCCGGGAACTTGACTTCTTCCTTCCAGAAGTCGCATTTCTTGTACTGAGCAAATAACTAGTTCTTCCTGAAAGTATCAAAAACTGCTCGCAGGTGCTCTTCGTGATCCTTTCGACTGTTAGAGTATATCAAAATATCACTATAAATATGATGATGAACCTATACAGGTACGGCCGAAACACCCGGTTCATGAGGTCCATGAACACTGTTGATGCATTTGTGAGTCCAAACGATATCACAAGGAACTCGTAGTGCCCAAAACTAGTCTTGAATGTCGTCTTCTGCACGTCTTTATCCCTGACGCGCAACTGATGATATCCAGACTGTAAGTTAATATTTAAGAAATACCGTGCCCCTTTCAACTAGTCGAGCAGGTCATCTATCTTGGGCAAGAGATACTTATTCTTCACTGTCACTTGATTCAACCTACGATAATCAATACACAGTGCAACGATCTGTCCTTCTTATTCACAAACAACACAGGTGCTCCCCATGGAGATATATTCGATCGTATGAAACCTGCATCCAACAAATCATCAATCTGTCTCCTCACCTCCGCCATTTTACATGGAGGCATTCGATACATCGGTAAAGAAATGGGTGTCGCACCAGGCACAAGGTCAATAGTAAAGTCGATCTCGCACCGAGGAGGTAGTACAGGTATCATTCTGAACACGTCCGTGAAATCTTGAACTACGGGCGTGTCCCCAAATGTCGGGCCATCAACATTTCCTAGTAAGGTAGGATAACAACTAATGCGGTAGTATCAACTGACCTGAACTGGGAAAGTAAAGGTCGTGCCCTCAGGTGCATGTGCTGTCACCAATCTGGTATCGCAATCAATCTCTGCCTTCATCTTGGTGAGTAAATCCATACCGAGGATGACATCATAATGACATAGCGGGGCCACGATCAGGTCAGTGAGTATTGTTCTGCTTCCTAAGTCCATCAAATAACCCTTACAAATCTTGGTAGAGTCTGAAAAAGTTCCTGTGGCGGTAAGGAGTCTCACCCTAATCATAGGAGTAGTTTTCAATACTAGTCGCTTAATTGTTGCGTATGATATTATCAAGATAGTGGACCCGATGTCCACCAATAGGAAGACTGGTGTACCTTAGATATGTGTTGTGACTTCGAAAGCCAATGGTGCTGCGGTTGCTGACTCGGATGCTTCAGCTGCAAGTGAGTGCACACGAGCTTATTGAAGACAATTCGGTTGTGCTGCCATAGGTCATTGAGGTGGCCTATTTTGAGGTACATTTGGTTTGTAAGAAGGCTGTGCCAGCGGTGTTGATCGTAGAGGTGGAGCTGAAATGGCTTGTGGTAACTGACGGTTGATCTTCTGAGGTGGCATAAAGCTGTTATTTCTCATCTTGGTAAAGCAATAAGTGTCTGTATGACCCAACCTCTTATAGTAATTGTACCATAGATCAGATCGCTTCTGATGAGTCGGTGGAGTCATAAGCCTAGGAGGTGAATTTGCACGTGGCCTCTTGCCGAGGAATGGTCGGTTCAACAAGTCCGGTCGAGGCCTCGAGCCCATGGGCACACGTGTACGGGACAGTCTGTCCCCATCCTGCTCAGCTCGCAGGGACATGCTCACTATCTCAACATAATTGGGAATGCTAGAGCAACACATCTTCATATGTAACTCAGGCCGCAGACCCTCAGAAAATCGCCGCATTCTCATCAACTCGTCTGCTAGTATCAAAGGAGCATATCTGGCCAGCTCTATGAATCTATTCTCATACTCTGACACAGACATCCCTCCCTGTCGGAGGCGAAGGAACTCACCCTCCTTTTCATTATGGTAAGTGAGGGAGAAGTATTTTCCATGGAAGCGGGTCTTAAACGCGTCCCACATCCATACGTATCGAGGGGCAACTGTTCATACGATGTTGTCCCACCAGAGACTGGCCTCCTTCTCGAACATGTGCATAACCAACTGTAACAGCCCGAATTTTTTTCAACCTGGGATTAGACGTCCTTAGGCAATGGGTCGTTCCTAACGCCTTATTAACTCGGCAGAACTGAATCCCACAGTCTAAAATCGCTTCTGAACCCATTTCCTTCACAAATCCCACCCTTCACCACCTTGTTCTCTCAAAATTTTCTAAAAACTTTCATCCTAGACACTATCCTAAACTAGCTAAGTAGTATAACTTGGATCACTTTATACACAAACTACAAAGGACTAAGTGCCACCTCAGACCGAAATCACTCAGGACTAAATCCTTTAGAAATTAGGCGAGATTTAGCTAGTGTTAAACTAGAGTGCCTGTGAAATTATCACCAATCACTTTAAATACGATTCGCAAGACCCAAAACTTGTAGAATCATTGACGCTAGGTTACCCTAAAATCTAGGATCAATCTCATTACCCGGCTGCTCTCGGGAGCATTTCGAAACTCTGTATTGGATCTGGACCGCACGTCGAAAGTCCGATTAACACGAAGTTAAGGAACTAGGACCGGCTTGCTGGGCTTGACAACCATCTCAGAAATCAAATCCAGATAGTGTCCCAGTGCTATTTGCTTGAGCTTGGAGTGAAGAGTGTGAGAAATGTGAAATTAATTCAAAATAAAATATCTTGAATAGTAATCTGGCACCTCTCGCTTGCGGATCAGTTTTAAACAACCAGACCATCAGAATCAGACCAAACTACACCCTCGGATCAGGAGAAATTCCATACACATTTACATGTACTCGAAATCTCCGATCGAGATCCGCTGACCGTTGAACTGAAACTGGTCCGCCACACGCGATCTGGAATCCTGATCGAAACAAAAACTTAATAGTAAGTAGATCCGGTGTCGGTGAGCTTAATTCCAACTTTTGACTCAAGGAGGCCCGCCAGAAGTCCTCCGTTAGCTGAAAAAGTCCCGCTTTGGTTATAACCTAAGTATACTTTGACCTGGAGTCTATTTCGGTGAGTTTTTAGACTATATAAGGACCTTAAACCCTCTCTCATTGCAGCCATACGAATTTGAGAGAAACCCTAGAGAGAGGAGAGAGAAAAGAGAGAGAAAGTGTGGGAGATGTGGGAGAAACTCCCTGCCATGTTTCCCTGCCGCTCCACGAGCTCCACCATCCTATTCTAATCGCTTTTCTGGCAATTCCAGCTCCGTTTCTAGGTAAGAAACCCTAACCCTATTCTATTTTGAGGTTTTGATAGTTGTAGGTTATGAAATAGCTAACCTATTTCGTTTTATAGGTTGCCAAACTACCGAATACGTAAGCTTAGCAAACCTAGCTATCGGATCCGTTACGATTTTACGACCAAAGGTGCGGACTTTAGGTGTATAGGTTATGGTTTTCAACGCTTTCAATGTCAGATAATGATAGATTCATGATCTGCATGCAATTGCACATGTACAAAGTACTGTCTGTTTTCCGTTTCGATTAAAGATGAAAAATATGGAATTCTACATACTCTAGGTATTTGTAGAAAGTACCGTATACATACAAATTTTAGAAATGTGTTTGACATGATTAATTGTTGTATGAATATATTATATGTGGATAAATTACTTGTTTGGCGAAAGGACTCGCCCTAATACATGTTTTGCTTATATACACTATGTATGTTAAAATTGTGTATTCTAGAAAGTACCGTATACATATAAATTTTGGAGATGTATTTGCCATGATTATTTGTTGTATGAATATATTATACATGGATAAAATACTTTCTTGGCGAAAGGATAGCCCTAATACATGTTTTGCTAACATACACCATGTATGTTGTAATAGTGTATTCTAAGTGTTTGTGAAAATGGCTGAATGAGTATAGAATTCTCATTCGTGCTCGCCATGACTAATTGTCATGGATATATGGTTGTTGTATTGGCGATACCCCTTTGACGAAAGGATTTGCCCTGAATCAAGCCACGACCGCTATACGCTATATATATTGAAATGTGTAGCCCAAGTGTTTGTGAAAATGTTCAAATGAATATGGAACTTGGATTCCTACTTTCCATGACTATCCGTTGTGGGTGTACGCGTGTTATGATTGGGGCAAGTCCCTAGTGAAAGGATTTGGCCTAATACTTATGTGAACAACATATGTCATGCATGTTGATGTATGTAGTCTAAGTGTTTGTTGAAACGTTGGAATGAGTAGTAGTTAGTAAATTGTAATGTATAAGGATGTTGAGATATGATTCTCAACTCCTTTAACTATGTGTATGATTTCCTTGGATAGCTATGTAATTAGGAATTGAATATGTACAAACTCATGCTTGTGTTGTTCTTCATAACATGCTCAATTGATTGTATGATTTGATCTATGTGATGCATACGTTTAAATTCATGTTTACTTTGTATGATCCGTCATGGGTGATGGGAGAGTGGAGCAACGAATGCGTGCAACAGCCCTGGCAGCCCTAAACGGATAATACCAGACCTTGATTATATGAGTTGAATCTTGATCCACTACTGCTTTATCTATCTGCAATTGATTGTGTTTGGGGGTATGATTATAGTCCAGACAATCGGTACCAGAATTAAATTCGTGGCTGTGATTCATTTGCCATGTGAGATGTGTTCGACGAACTCAAGTCATACTTCGGTTGGTGATAGTGGTTGGCTACACGGAGTGCTTATGCGCTTAATATCGTTCAACTTGTTGTGCGCTCGAGCTAGTCGAGCTCGTCAAGTAACCCGATCTGTCTAATGTATGTTCACCATGTTTGGACGCTACTGCTTGAACCTAGGGTACCAAACTTACCAGTGAAATCCTTTTTAACCATGGTACCTCGATTCGCTAAGACTCATGAGTCGGACATGGTGGTATGGGACACCGTGGTTGAGCTGTCGGCCTACGCTGGGGTTACGTGCCTCCCCGTAGTGACCAGTGAGTAACCAAACTCGTGAGCCGATTATGGTAGTATGGGACACTATATTCGAGCTGTCGACACCTACGCCGAAAGCCGAATACGGTGAGATCTGTATTCGTGCTGACGGACGACGAATCCTCCGTAGTTTCTTCGAATATACTCTAAGATCTGTGATTGGCGACGAGCCCTTCACTGCAACTAGAGCATGAGTTGAGCCAAGTACGGTGAGATCTGTATTCGAGCTGACGGCCAGCGATTGAGCCGAGTATGGTAAGACCTTTATTCGAGCTGACGGCCAGCAATTAAGCCACATACGGTGAGATCTGTATCCATGCTGACGGGTGACGAGCCCTTTGTGATGCCTTCGCTATGCCTCTCAATCCATAATATCGTATGAGACTAACTAGGAGTGACAACCCTACAATGAATCATGTTTGGGAATGATACAAGGGAGGTACCTTAGTTTCCTAATACTGCTGTTTGAAATGGACTAATAATTACTTGGTAATCATGCTCATCATCACACTGCATGTGCCTGGTAGATGTGGAGCACTGAGGGATGAACGCATTCGCTAACGTAAGATGGTATCGCATGAGGGTGGTTTGGCAAGGGTGTTCATCATGTCATTTCATACTTGTATTTAATAAGAGTAGTTAGGATTGTTTGATTGTACTGCTTTATCATTACTGCTTGACTGAATTGATAACATGTTAACCTATGCTTTACTGTTCCACTGAGTTAATCACTCACTCCCACGTTACGGGACAGTGTTGTACACACCAACCAGATTTGTTGAGTTTCAGGTGTTGGCGATACTTATGAAGCAGAGCCGGACTGCTACTATGATGTTGAGGAGGAGTTCTCCTACATGTAATCTTTGGCAGGTCTATAAAGATCTGGTATTGTATTGATGGGGCTATGGTACTTGGGATAGAAGACATTACACTTACACATTTGGTATATTTTAGAAATGTACTTGAAATTTATTAACCTGGTAATGTTATCACACTCTGGAGACTCATCACAGTTTGTTATATATTTTATATATCTATCACAGTCTTCTGCTTGCAATTTAACTGTCTCTGGAGTATAATATGCTGTTTTGACTTAATCTCACTCATGTTCAATGCACCATTACGGACAACATTCAATCATCATTATCTATGTTGCATAAGTGATGTTCTGGAACTCGGGTGTCGAGTTACTACTCGACCCCCAATTTTTCGGGATGTTATAGTTGGTATCAGAGCATGATTTGGATTAAACCGGACCTGGGTTATGGTCACACGATGCACACTGACACACTCTGACTTAGGAGGGAGCGACGGAACGTAAAAATAGTCATAGGTATCTCGATTTCACCAATTGGCGAGGTTCACTGAAAACGAATAACGAAATCGAGTCTGTATTCAACCATGGTCGCACGGGTGAATCTTAAAACATTCCTAGGCCGTCTATTAATGAGTCTAGATCACAATCCACCTCATCCCAACTGTTAAGCGTGATGATGATAACTACTTCGAATCCTCGGAGCTTCTCTGGACTCACAAAGACTTCTCGAATCCACGAGGAAAGAAAGCAGAAAATAGAAATAAACTCTAATAAATTTGAAATTGACTAATGAATGACTAACAACGAGTTCACGACCCTTTTTAAATAGGGATACCAATTAATGGGAAAGAAATCAAAATCAAACTACAACTAAGACTCCTAGAATTCGCGGCTTACTATAAGGTCGTGATGTCTACTAGTGCGCAAGGTTTTCGGCCAAAAATAATAAGTGTCCTATTTGGCTTCACCAAACCGTTCCCTTAATTATTCTAAGTCCTTTTCAAGATGGGCGTAACTCCTAAAGCCCGACAGATGAAGAGTAATTAAATCAAAACTACTATTTTTAGCAAAACGAAATTGAAACGGGGAAACGATCGTCAATCAGAGGGTTTTCTCGCAATTCCAGGCTACGCAACCCGATAAAGCGGGTTGGTTGGCTTTATTAGCTCGTTCTACCACAAATTCATATATTTTACGTCAGATAACTCATTCCAGATTGCAAGATACGTCCGATTATCCCAAAACTACCCGAAATTGAGCGAAATGGAGTCGGGGGGCCAAACGGAGCACTTCTAGGGGTACCCAGGGTGGGACCCAGTGTTTTTTGGGACCTAGGGGACTGGAGGAACACGTCCATGGGGCCCCCCTTTTGAAACCACAAATTTTTTTGGCGAGGCCCTCGCCAGGTCGGCGAGGCCTCGCCACTTTCTTTGTTGGGTCGGGCCCGCGGCTCGGGCCGACCGAGTTTGGGGACTAGTGTGGCCCCCTGATGTATGGTGTTTCATTTTTAAACACCCCAAACACCTACTTCATAAAGCCCACCTCCAAGCTCTCCCTTTTCTTAAAAATTGTTGTTTTCTCTCTCAAACCTCTACTCCAATCGCCCATTTCGTTGTTTCCTGTCCAACCATACGTCACTCCATCGTTTACAACCCTACCTATCCTCCTACCCTCATCATTCTCTCTCATTTGAGCCCCTACACCCCTCATTTGGAGCTCAAAAACATGTAACCTCTCTAACCCATCCTACCTTTCCATTCGTCATCTTCCATCACTGTCTTTTAGGCCTTTGCTATCCCCGTCGAGGCTCAAATCTGTGGAAAACCAAAACTCCAGCCCCTTTTCTCCCTTTAGGGCCCGTTCGACCAACTGCATTAGGTGAGTTTAAGGTGGATAGAATTGTATAAGTAATAATAAATGTACGTGTAGGGTATGGTTCCTAGATTGGTGTATCCCATGTTTTCCAATACCATGTTTGAAGTGTGTGTAATTAAAAGTAAATTTCGAAATTCCCTCTCCAAGTATACTTAGAAATTCATTATCCTGGGATTTAGAAATCCCATCTCACACTTTCCGACACAAGGCTCATTTTCCAAAGCCTATACCATTAATTTTAATCCCCTCCCCCCTCCTACCAACCATGTCACTCCCAATCCCGAGGTAGGATTAGTAATACAGTCCCATTTAGTACAACTTAAGACCACTGGCCAAATAGACCCTTAGCTGGTATGAGCATGTGTGAAATGCTCGGGCGTAGTTAAATTCAACTTCAGGCAACTCAGTTCCAATTAGACAACTTTGACCGTAAGTAATAAAACCCTTCCTTGTATTAGAAATGAAGTGAAATCATCTAGTGTATAAGCATAGACTTTGGACTCACCTATGGATTTCCGCTACTCCTAAATTAAGACTAGACTATGGGTTCAGCTAAGGAAAGTAAAAGGCTAATTATTTATGCTAAGCCAATTGCATGATAGACTTAGTTAGTTGGCTTGAATAGGTTGGAGTGAGACCCGTTCCATTGTTGAATCCCCTTAATACTTTAGGCTTCCTTAGTAACTCTTAGGGAGCTTGTTTGACATAGAAATTATTCACGATTAGAGAAAACCTATATATCCCTTGGATTCAATGTTAGGTCCAATCAATACATCCCTTAGAATTGCCTTCTCAAGAACTTAGTACAATCGGGAACACGGAGTAGAGACACTACATATAAGCGAGGTACTCGCAGTTTGAATCGAATTCTCAATCCTGGTAGTGACCAATGAACTCTATGCTTTGATCAAGCAGAAGGTCAGGATCAACTAGGATTCAGAACTGATACGATAATTTTCTGTCTTCGCGAGGCAGAAGGTCCATGTATCCGATTCTGACCCACTACACAACTTTCCTTCCGTGTTGGCTCGACCACTTACAACCAAAAGTTTATAACTTCGTCTTTGAAAAGTATTAGGAGTATATAGCCGATAGCGACTTTGTCTTTTAGGCCCAAGGAATTACCCAAATGGGCAACAAATAGTTAGGAATTAGGTCCCAAATTACATGCCATGTCGGCATACATTTTGTGCATATGAACGTAGAAAGATAGCCTGCCTGTTAGGCTTGACATGAGTACATAAGGTAGGTCGGGACCATGATGATAGTCCTCCTTTGGTAGAATTAGGCATCTTGCCTCAAACTCACACCTGTCCCTGTAATCAACTACAATACCCATCATCTTTAGCTCCTTTCTGTAACCATAGGTATCAATGACATAGTACACATCGTCGATGAAAGTCAGACCAATGCATTTCCCATTTCATGTCAAGGATAGGCCCTAAAATTACACCTTGTTCCGACATACGGATCAAGACATAACTCTTGAGCCTTGAGGGTGAAAAAAAAAGTTTTAAGGGGGGTAGACTAAAATGAACCAGCCTAATATACACCGTACCGCGCATAGAGACTTGAAAACAATAAGGCTTAGACAAATGAAATAATAAAATCTTTCCTTATTACCCTTAGGCAATTTCGGGGACGAAATTTTGTTTTAAGGGGGGTAGATTGTAACAGCTCGGATTTTTCCCAACTTGGGATTAGACGTCCTTAGGCAATGGGTCATTCCTAACGCCTTATTAACTCGGCAGAACTGAATCCCACAGTCTAAAATCGCTTATGAACCCATTTCCTTCACAAATCCCACCCTTCACCACCTTGTTCTCTCAAAATTTTCTAAGCACTTTCATCCTAGACACTATCCTAAACTAGCTAAGTAGTATAACTTGGATCACTTTATATACAAACTATAAAGGACTAAGTGCCACCTCAGACCGAAATCACTCAGGACTAAATCCTTTAGAAATTAGGCGAGATTTAGCTAGTGTTAAACTAGAGTGCCTATGAAATTAGCACCAATCACTTTAAATATGATCTGCAAGACCCAAAACTTGTAGAATCATTAACGCTAGGTTACCCTAAAATCTAGGATCAATCTCATTACCCGGCTGCTCTCGGGAGCATCTCGAAACTCCGTATCGGATCTGGACCGCACGTCGGAAGTCTGATTAACACGAAGTTAAGGAACTAGGACCGCCTCGCTGGGCTTGACAACCATCTCGGAAATCAAATCCAGATAGTGTCCCAGCGCTATTCGCTTAAGCTTGGAGTGAAGTGTGTGAGAAATGTGAAATTAATTCAAAATAAAATATCTTGAATAGTAATCTGGCACCTCTTGCTTGCAGATCAGTTTTAAGCAACCAGACCGTCAGAATCAGACCAAATTACCCCTCGGATCAGGAGAAATTTCATACACATTTACATGTACTCGGAATCTCCGATTGACATCCGCTGACCGTTGAACTGAAACTGGTCCGCCACGCGTGATCTGGAATCTCGACCGAAATAAAAACTTAATAGTAAGTAGATCTGGTGTCGGTGAGCTTAAGTCCGACTTTTGACTCAAGGAGGCCCGCCAGAAGTCCTTCGTTGAGCTAGAAAAGTCCCGCTTTGGTTATAACCTAAGTATACTTTGACCTGGAGTCTATTTCGGTGAGTTTGTAGACTATATAAGGACCTTAAACCCTCTCTCATTGCAGCCATACGAATTTGAGAGAAACCCTAGAGAGAGGAGAGAGAAAAGAGAGAGAAAGTGTGGGAGATGTGGGAGAAACTCCCTGCCATGTTTCCCTGCCGCTCCACGAGCTCCACCACCCTGTTCTAATCGCTTTCCCGAGGATTCCAGCTCCGTTTCTAGGTAAGAAACCCTAACCCTATTCTGTTTTGGGGTTTTGATAGTTGTAGGTTATGAAATAGCTAACCTATTTCATTTTATAGGTTGCCAAACTGCCGAATATGGAAGCTTAGCAAACCTATCGGATCCGTTACGATTTTACGACAAAAGGTGCGGACTTTAGGTGTATAGGTTATAGTTTTCAACGCTTTCAATGTCAGATAATGATAGATTCATGATCTGCATGCAATTGCACATGTACAAAGTGTTGTCTGTTTTCCGTTTCGATTAAAGATGAAAATATGGAATTCTACATACTCTAGGTATTTGTAGAAAGTACCGTATACATACAAATTTTAGAAATGTGTTTGACATGATTAATTATTGTATGAATATATTATATGTGGATTAATTACTTGTTTGGCGAAAGGACTCGCCCTAATACATGTTTTGCTTATATACACTATGTATGTTAAATTGTGTATTCTAGAAAGTACCGTATACATATAAATTTTGGAGATGTATTTGCCATGATTATTTGTTGTATGAATATATTATACATGGATAAAATACTTGCTTGGCGAAAGGATAGCCCTAATACATGTTTTGCTAACATACACCATGTATGTTGTAATAGTGTATTATAAGTGTTTGTGAAAATGGCTGAATGAGTATAGAATTCTCATTCGTGCTCACCATGACTAATTGTCATGGATATATGGTTATTGTATTGGCGATACCCCTTTGACGAAAGGATTTGCCCTGAATCAAGCCACGGCCGCTATACGCTATATATATTGAAATGTGTAGCCCAAGTGTTTGTGAAAATATTCAAATGAATATGGAACTTGGATTCCTACTTTCCATGACTATCCGTCGTGGGTGTACGCGTGTTATGATTGGGGCAAGTCCCTAGTGAAAGGATTTGGCCTAATACTTATGTGAACAACATATGTCATGCATGTTGATGTATGTAGTCTAAGTGTTTGTTGAAATGTTTGAATGAGTAGTAGTTAGTAAATTGTAATGTATAAGGATGTTGAGATATGATTCTCAACTCCTTTAACTATGTGTATGATTTCTTTGGATAGCTGTGTGATTAGGAATTGAATATGTACAAACTCATGCTTGTGTTATGCTTCATAACATGCTCAATTGATTGTATGATTTGATCTATGTGATGCATACGTTTAAATTCATGTTTACTTTGTATGATCCGTCATGGGTGATGGGGGAATGAAGCAACGAATGCGTGCAACAGCCCTGACAGCCCTAAACGGATAATACCAGACCTTGATTATATGAGTTGAATCTTGATCCACTACTGCTTTATCTATCTGCAATTGATTGTGTTTGGGGCTATGATTATAGTCCAGACAATCGGTACCAGAATTGAATTCATGGCTGTGATTCATTTGCCACGTGAGATGTGTTCGACGAACTCGAGTCATACTTCGGTTAGCGACAGTGGTTGGCCACACGGAGTGCATATGCGCTTCATATCGTTCAACTTATTGTGCGCTCGAGCTAGCCGAGCTCGTCAAGTAACCCGTTCTGTCTAATGTATGTTCACCATGTTTGGACGCTACTGCTTGAACCTAGGGTACCAAACTTACCAGTGAAATCCTTTTTAACCATGGTACCTCGATCCGCTAAGACTCATGAGTCGGACATGGTGGTATGGGACACCGTGGTCGAGCTGTCGGCCTACGCTGGGGTTACGTGCCTCCCCGTAGTGACCAGTGAGCAACCAAACTCGTGAGCCGATTATGGTAGTATGAGACACTATATTCGAGCTGTCGACACCTACGGTGAGAGCCGAATACGGTGAGACCTGTATTCGTGCTGACGGGCGACGAGTCCTCCGTAGTATCTTCGAGTATACTCTAAGATCTGTGATTGGCGACGAGCCCTTCACAACAACTAGAGCATGAGTTGAGCCGAGTACGGTGAGATCTGTATTTGAGCTGACGGCCAGCGATTGAGCCGAGTATGGTAAGACCTTTATTCGAGCTGACGGCCAGCAATTGAGCCGCATACGGTGAGATCTGTATCCGTGCTGATGGGTGACGAGCCCTTTGTGATGCCTTCGCTATGCCTCTCAATCCATAATATCGTATGAGACTAACTAGGAGTGACGACCCTAGAATGGATCATGTTTGGGAATGATATAAGGGAGGTACCTTAGTTTCCCAATACTGCTGTTTGAAATGGACTAATAATTACTTGGTAATCATGCTCATCATAGCACTGCATGTGCCTGGTAGATGTGGAGCACTGAGGGATGAACGCATTCGCGAACGTAAGATGGTATCGCATGAGGGTGGTTTGGCAAGGGCATTCATCATGTCATTTCATACTTGTATTTAATAAGAGTAGTTAGGATTGTTTGATTGTACTGCTTTATCATTACTGCTTGACTGAATTGATAACATGTTAACCTATGCTTTACTGTTCCACTGAGTTAATCACTCACTCCCACGTTACGGGACGGTGTTGTACACACCAACTAGATTTGTTGAGTTTCAGGTGTTGGCGATGCTTATGAAGCTGAGCTGGACTGCTACTATGATGTTGAGGAGTTCTCCTACATGTAATCTCTGGCAGGTCTATGAAGATCTGGTATTGTATTGACGGGGCTATGGTACTTGGGATAGAAGACATTACACTTACACATTTGGTATATTTTAGAAATGTACTTGAAATTTATTAACCTGGTAATGTTATCACACTCTGGAGACTCATCACAGTTTGTTATATATTTTATATATCTATCACAGTCTTCCGCTTGCAATTTAACTGTCTCTGGAGTATGATATGTTGTTTTGGCTTAATCTCACTCATGTTCAATGCACCATTACGGACAACATTCAATCATCATTATCTATGTTGCATAAGTGATGTTCTAGAACTCGGGTGTCGAGTTACTTCTCGATCCCCGATTTTTCGGGATGTTACACCAATTGTACCTGCTCTGCCTCAGTGCAGTGCAGCGGCTTCAGCATCTTAGAGATGTGGTCGAGCTAGTATTCGGCCTCCTTGGACCTATGAGTGCCCGCGAAGGTGGGAGGTCGGAAACGCTGAAAGCGTTTGAATAAACCGCAGACATTCATATTCCCAACAGGCTGCACAGGTGGTGCAAGCGGGACTATATTCAGGTTTTGGACAAAGACCCCCGCAATCGTGGTCCAAATTTGTTGCTGCTGCTTTAGGAGCATCATCTGCTCCAATCTACCAGGAGGAGGAGCCGCCTGAGGCATGTAGGGCGTTAAGGTAGACACGCGGTTATGTTCTGGAACCGGTGGTACACTAGATGTCGGCCCATTGGTGGGACCAGTGGCTAGCTGTGAATCTGGTATGGTGTCACTATCAGGGCCTAAACCAGGGCCCGTGTGCTATCGCTTAGGGGAGGTGCCCCGTCACTCGATTCGCCAAGTGCAAGACGTGTCGTACTCCGAGTGGCCTTAGGTGACATTCACTATATACAACATAGGGTGCAACACGTGTGAGATTTAACATAATGACACACACTTATCCCAACATTATACACATTCCAATTCAAAAGAAGCTTCATGCATTTCATTTAACCAAAATTGTCACAATACATGAGATGCAGTCTGACATAGATCATGACAGAAGAAACATGTGAGCTAAAGCTTTAGAACTAACTACTAATATCCAACTAAGCCAACAAGGGCTATTACATAGAAAGCAATGAATAAAACAACCCAAAAGACGACTACAACATACGACTAGTCATCCGACTCTGGTGAAGGCAGAGGAGCGCCCTTATCCTGTATACAACATAGGAGAGACTTCAAGGTGCGGGACATGTTCTTAATTTCCGTTTCACATAAGCCTGATTCTCTTCAAGCTTTTGCTTCAGTTCAGCTTGGGTCTCCTTGACCTCTTGTCTCAGGGCAGCCTGGTTCTCTTTAATCTGAGCCAGGCGGGCTTCCAGGGTGGCCTGATTACAGCAGTGCTCATGTGTAGCAGTAGGAGGTCCCCCATCTGAATCCTGGGACTCCTCTTCATCACTCCCTTCTTCCTCACCGCTTTCTTCTTCTCTACCTTCTTCACCTTCACTTTCTTCCTCTATTTCATTACTTTCTTTCTCTTCCCTTTCTATCTCGCCCTCATACTCATCGAGTCAGGCTTGACATTGTCGAGGGCCAATTACCATGTTGTTGAGCGTAGTGTCAGTAATGAAGTAGATCGGCGTAAGCTCATCCATGTTAAGTCTATAACCGAACTCTCGAGCAATCTTACATATAAGTCGGCCAAATGGGAGTGAAATATCTCTCCTAACAGAGCATACGGTCTAGAATATCTGTAGTAGGGCGAATGTAGGCAGACACAGCTTGTCTCCCTGCCCAGCTCTATATAGGAAGTCCACCATCAAACGAGTGTATTCGGTACGGTTGCCCCACCTAGGATACACATTATAGGTGAATATGTGGAGTAGGCGAAAATCTTTTGTCAATTTGGTCGATGGGAGGCAATTGCCTCGCTTTCAGTGAACTAATCAGCCACGAAGAAACTGGGTGCGACGATCTCTTTCTCGCACACTCTTAAGATGAGATTCATTAGCATGCACTTCACCACGTGCAATTCCCATAATTTGGGCCATCACATCTACATTGACTATTGCTTCCTGCCTTCCCATGGGAATAGTGAACTGTAGAGGCTCTAATAGCAGATCTCGTATGTGGGTGTAGAAGGCTTAGACAGTGCTTTCACACGCATAAGACTTGCCTTCAAATATGGGACCACACCCGAAGTCCAACAAGAGGTCCATCACTAGATACAGCCCAGATAGCCTTTCGTCAACATGCGCTTCAAATACAACTTTACGGCCACGAAACTTATCATGACCGATGCCCGGTGGTAGAGCTCTTTCAAGTGGAATCTGGGGATCGAGATCCTGCTTTGTCATTTGCTCTCGTGCAGTGCTTGTACTTGCTTTTGCGCCCGCTTTCCTCCTCGGTCAGCTATGCCCGGCTTTATCTGTGGACGTTCTTCTCTTTCCCATAAGAGAAAAGAGTGTGGAGAGTGAGAATACGGCGACCACTATCTCAAAGAGGGCCATAGGGCTGGAAAAGCTTACAAGGTGAGATAGGTGGGTGGGTTTGAGGGAAAATGGTGGAGGTGGGTATGTATTTTAGAAGAAGAAGAAGATATGAGAATGGAGGGGAGATTGAGAAGAAAAATCAGATTTTAGAGGGGTTGGAAGGGTTTAGAAGCAGTGGGGGGGGGGGGGGGGGGGGTGGGGGTGTGAAGGTGAAATGAAGCATAGGAGGGGAATAGGGTGGTCCCACACGTGGGGGGGGGGGGGGGGGGCACATGTGTGTGTGAGGGGCAGCGGGCCGCCGAACCCGCGGGCTCGCTGCGGGCCCGTTGGAGAAAACCGATGTGCGCTGGACCGTGGGCGGTGCCACCACCCTGGGGCTGAGACCACCCCCCTCCTGGGGTGCCGGACGGAAACGCGCGGGGCCTCCTAGGTCCCACCGATTTTGGTGTTTGGCCCCCTCGTCGTTCGAGGTGGTTTCGGGTCTCATCTCGCACATATTCATGCTTTCCAGGTGATTTGAGTATGGAATTCACTGAATTATCATCCAAACCCATCGATTAATGGTCTATAAAGGAATTGGGATAATTTTCCATGATCACAGATGCTTACGGGTCACATTTCAACGGTGAGTTTCGCCCGTCGGGGAAACTTGGGATCCTATGATCATTTCTACGTTTTATCGCCCCCACCTAAGTCAAAATGTGTTAATGAGCATCGTGTTACCATAACCCAGGTCTACTTTAATCCAAATCATGCTCTGATACTAACTTGTAACACCCCTAAAATCGGGGGTCGAGCATAGATCAACTCTCGAGTTCCAACGCATCACTTATGCAACATAGATAATGATGTTTAAATGTTATCCATATTAGTGCATTAAACATGAGTGAGATTACACTAAATCAACATGTCATACTCCAGAGTTAATTTAATTAAGCGAGTGGAAGATTGAGATAAATATATAAAGTATTTATATGTGTTTCACAACCTCCAGAGTATGAACATGTTATCGGGCTGAATATATACATATGTTTGTTTCAAAATGTACAAAACATCGAAATATAAATGTTCAACTAATTCAGTATCCCTGTAATCCGCGCAACGCAGCTTTAGGTCTACATAGACCCTCCTGAGAGCTGAATGTAGGAGAATTTCTCCTCCTCGTCGAAGAAGTCCGACTCCGTCACATAAGCCTCATCACAACCTACATCTAAATCAGAGTCTAGTTAGTGTTTTAAAACACCGTCCCAGAGTGGGAGTGAGTGATCAACTCAGTGGTACTATAAGGCCAAAGGTTAACATGTTATCAATTCAGTCAAGCAATAATGATAAAGCAGTACAACAAATCATATCCTAATTACTCTTGTTAATGCAAGAATGATATGCGTAATGCTGCATGCCCTCGCCTGCACTCCCTCAGTGACATCATCTCACGATAGTGCATGACAAACTCCCTAAACGTGCGCTTCCTTGCCAAAGCACATGTAATGTGGTGCATGGTCGTGTTAGCCAAGTAATTTATTAGACTTATTCATACAGCAGATTCGGGAAGCTAAGGTACCTCCCTTTATATCACTTACCCAAACAATGATCTATCTAGGGTCGTCAATCCTAGTTAATCACATACAATAGGCAAGTTGTAGGGCATCACTCCTGATGAAAAGTAGTGGATAGGTAAGTTCATGAGTTTACGCTCGAGGTCACTATGGAGAGGCTTGTCACCTCAACGTAGGCCTAATTTATACTCCAGGTCACTACGGAAGGCTCGTTGCCTAAATGTATGCCGACATCTCGAATACAGTGTCCCATACCACCGTATTTGGCTCACGAGTTTGGGTTGCTCACTGGTCACTACAGGGAGGCTCGTCACCCCAGCGTAGGCAGACAGCTCGACCATGGTGTCCCATACCACTAAGCCCGGCTCATGAGTCTTAGCGGATCTTGGTACCGTGGTTGAAACGGGCTTTACATTGGTAAGCGGTACCTTAGATTCAAACAAGCAGTCCATATATGATAAACACACAATAGGCTAATCGGGTTATTTGACAAGTGCGATTGGTACGAGCACACGTTGAATTAATTGACATTAAGCGCGTAAGCACTCCATGTGGCCTTACCACTGTCGACAATTGTAACGTCTCGAAAAATTCCATACAAAGACCCGAGTACCACCTCAGGCAAAATCACTCAGGATCAAATCCTTTAGGAATTAGACAAAAGTAACTAAGTGCTAAACTAGTTTAGCTATGAAACCTGCTTGATTCACTTTAAATACGATCTGCAAGATCCAAAACTTGTAGAATCATTGACACTAGGTTACCCTAAAATCTAGGATTAATCTCATTACCCAGTTGCTCTCGGGAACACATTGAAACTCCGTATCGGATCTGGACCGCACGTCGAAAGTCTGAATAATACGAAGTTATAGAATTAGGACCGCCTTGCTGGGCTTGACAACCATCTCGGAAATCAAATCCAGATAGCGTCCTGGGGCTATTCACTTCAGTCCGGAGTGAAGAGTGTGAGAAAATGTGGTTTTCTTTAGAAATTAAATCTCATTTAAGTAATCTGAGACTTGTCACTTGCGGACCTGATATAAGCAATCAGATCATCAGAATCTGACCCAAATACACCCTCGGATCAGGAGAAATTTCATACACATAGCAGTGTACTTGTAATCCTGATCGAGTTCCGGTGACCGTTAAACTGAAACCAGTCTGCCACGTGTGATCTGGGAACCCAACTGGAATGAAAACTTAACTCGACCTAGATCCATAGTCAGAAAGCTTAAGTCTGACCTTTGGCTCAAGGGGGGGCTCCGGAAGTGCTCCGTTGAGACGAAACACCCTCTCTTTGGACATAACCTAAGTATACCTTGGCCCTGGGCTTATTTCTGGCAATCTGGGCTTATATACGGACCTTAAACCCTCTCTCATTCACTCAATATGAATTTGAAAAAACCCTAGGAGAGAGAAGAGAGTAAGAGAGAGAAAGTGTGAGAGAAGTGGGAGAAGATTCCTGTTGCTCTATCCTGCTATTCTACATGCCTATCCATCAATACCGTATCACTTTTTCGGCGATTCTAATTCTATTTTCGGGTAAGAAATCCTAACCCTAATCAGTTCTAGAGATTCAACTAGTGAAGTGATGAAATAGCTAACTATTCATGCCATAGGTTGCCGTTCAATTCAACTGTTGATAAAGACTTGGTGTTTAAACTGAGTCCGTTACTCGCTTCTAAGCATAAGGTGCGGACTATAGACGCTTAGGTTATGGTTTTCAAACGCTTTCAATGACGGATAATGATAGATTCATGATTTGGGTGTTATTTCAAATGCAAAATGCGATGTTCGTTTGCGATTCAGTTATGTATGCAATTTATGGCGTATAGTGTATTCTATATATTTGTAGAAAATCCTGTATACGTACAAAATATGAATGTGTGTTTGCCATGATTAATTATGTGTATACATGCTAGATATATGTGATAATAACTACTCGGCGAAAGGATTCGCCCTAATACATGTTTGTCAATCATATGTGTTATGTATGTTAATAAGTGTATTCTAAGTGTTTGTGAAAATGCTTGTATGAGTAAAGTACTTAGATGATAGTGCTTAGGGTAGGTGTTGAGATAGGATTCTCAACCACCTTAGAGATGTGTATGATTTCCTCCATGCAAGTTGTTTTAATTTAATCGCTTACTTATGAATGTATGTGATTGTATTTCCTGCTTACATGTGCTTATAATATGCTTGTTAACATGTTTGAATCACTTTGTCAATTCTCTTTGACTACTCCACATGTTTTCTGGTAAGGATTGAATGTGGTTGGGGCTATGTTATAGTCCAGGCAATCGGTAACAGCGCTTGAAGTTGTGGCTGAGATTCAGTCGCACGAAGGACGTGTTTAACGAACTCGAGTCGTACTAAAGTTGTCGGTAGTAGTTAGGCCACATGGAGAGCTTATGCACTTCATGTCGATCAACTTTGGGTGCGCTCGTGCTAGTCGAGCCCATCAAGTAACCCGATGTGCCAATGTATGTTCACCATGTATGGACGCTCCTGTTTGAACCTAAGGTACCAAACTCACCAGTGGAATCCCGTTGACCTTGGTACCTCGATCCGCTAAGACTCATAAGTCGGACATGGTGGTATGGGACACCGTGGTCGAGCTGTCGGCCTACACTGGGGCGATGACCCTCCCCATAGTGACCAGTGAGCAACTCAGACTCGTGAGCCGAATATGGTGGTATGGGACACTGTATTCGAGCTGTCAGCCTACACTGATTGGTGACGAGCCCTTTGTAGTGACCTCTAGCATACTCTGATTCTACGTAGAGGCAACAACCCTTCCTTATCATCTAGAGTATAAACTAGGCTTGTACTAATTTGGCGACGAGCCCTTTGCAGTGACCTAGAACCGCATCATCGTATGAGATTTACTAGGACTGACAACCCTAGAATGGATCCTGTTTGGGAATGATATAAGGGAGGTACCTTAGTTTCCCAATCTTGCTGTATGAAAAGGACTAATAAGAACTTAGTAATCAT
Source organism: Magnolia officinalis (assembly GCA_021015155.1). NCBI lineage: Eukaryota > Viridiplantae > Streptophyta > Magnoliopsida > Magnoliales > Magnoliaceae > Magnolia > Magnolia officinalis. Next base: position 47,506 of record JAJHSJ010001410.1, read on the forward strand.
ATGCATGCACTGCATTACGCGTGCGTTCAGGCGTAGCAGGTCAAGCACTGAGGCAGTATTGTTCATGCGCGAACGTGAGATGAAGTCGCTGAGGGAGCGTAGGTGAGGGCATGCATTATATCATCCATATCATTCTTGCATTAATAAGAGTACTTAGGGATGTGTGATTTACTGCTTTATCATTACTTCTTATTGATTTGAGAACATGTAACCTTTGCTCTAGGATTCCACTGAGTTGATCCTCACTCCCACGTTACGGGACGATATTTTTTAAAACACCAACCAGACTCTGTCTTGATTTCAGATGACGGTGTGACCCTGAGGCGGAGCCTGATTACTACGACGATCAGGACGAGTACTCTTATATGTAGTTTTTCGATGGCTTCGCTTAGGTTCTCCTGGTCGGCGGGGTTACAGGGTTTTATTACAGTTGAACCATTTTTTATACTTTTGACTTTTGTAATATTACATGTACAATGACTCAGTGTTATATTCATACTCTGGAGACCAATCATGATCTTTTGACTTATATATGTGTATTTATGTCTTTCAATCTTCTGCTTGCGTTTTACAACTTGATCTGGAGTATGAATTAATGTTTTGGTATAATCCCACTCATGATTAATGCACTAACACAGACAACATTGAATCATAAGCATATAAGTTGCATAAGTGATGTTTTGGAAATCGGGAGTTGAGTCTACTCGACCCCCGATTTTCAGGACGTTACAACAATTAATGTATGGCTTGGATTCATCGAACGTATCTAATGTGGCGAAACTAGTTCGACCACTCAATCAGGAGCCATTACCGAATGCATGGACTAGGTGGTAGTCCCAAACATACTCAAATGCCATAGGATATCACATA
>JAJHSJ010000950.1:0-48570 GCA_021015155.1 Magnolia officinalis
ATTGTTATTATTATTACTATTATTATATTTATTTATTTTTTTGAATAGCGTCTAGGCCTGCTGGCCACCGTCTAGATGGACGGTTGGGTCCACCCATACATCTGGTGGACCCACTTGCACGTGTGGTCCACCTGCTCAGCATTAGCTGATCTTTGTGTTTTTCTCTTCATTCAGGCCTGCCCAAAATGAGCAGTAGGTGGACAGCAAGGTGGTTGCCACTGATGGACGGTGTGAATCTACTCCATTCTCCAAGGCAGGCCACAATAGGAAAAAATATGGAGAGAGAGATAGAGAGACGTGTGAAGGGGAGGGACCCCGCCATTATGGGCCCTCCCTACACTCAATACAAAGCATACATTAAGTGGGTCCCACCATAAGTGGGCCCACAAATAGAAATCAACGGAGGAAATTCTAAGATCACCCACCTATTGCACTCCTTCTTGGTCACTTGGCTTCCTTAGCTCCTATGCTCAACCTTTGATAGTGGATGATGAAATTTGGATGGTGGAGATGAGAGTTTTGGGGGTAGGGAAGTGGGCCACACCTAGCTTCTCCTTGGGTGGCTTGGATGATTGGTCTCTTGGTTGCTTGGGAGTGAAGAGAGAGAATGAGAAAGAGAGAAGTGATGGGATGAAAAGGTGATGGAGTGATGGGTGATGGGTGTAAGGAAGGGATGAGTGGAGAGAGAGAGAGATTTGACTTTGGGAATGGGAGAGATATGAGTAGGGTATGGGTTGCTTGTACTCGTGATAGGATGTGTACTTGATTGATTGATGTGATGGGTTATAGAGATTCTCTTAGAATTTGCAATGCGCGGCGTTTTCTTTGAGATAAATGCGGGCCCACAATTCCTGGCCTGGGTATCTCATCGGCGCGCGAGAAGCGACGTTGGAACCACGGCGACGGCACGGTCGCTAGGGTACAAGTCGCGGGTCAAGCTGACTCGGGTTGACAGGGTACGACTCATGGTCGCGCGCAAATGCTATCTACGCATCGCGGGTCGCCGGAATTCGACCGGGCGGACCGCAGGATCCTAAGGAACGATACAGACTATGATACGAGCCTTACATATATGGTACTGATTACTAACTCTTAATGCGAGTATTCTGTTAAGGGATTGTTTGGATGCATGTAGAGTCATTAAGTTGTAATCCGATCACAAGTAATATAATTATAGGTGTAAAGCGTTTACATGTAGTTCAGTTTGCCTTTAAGTTGTAATATGATTACAAGGAAACAATTATCTCTGTTTGGATAACTTGAAATCTGTTTACAGCCTGTAATTAAGTATTTACTCACAATAGAGCTTGGAGTGGTAAATCCTTTAAAAATAATTAAACGACATATAAAGTTTTTATGTAAGATAGATCATTAGGATAAGCCCAACTCAATAAAACTTGTAACTGATTTTTATGATAAATAAATCATTTGGTGGGCCCACCAATTCAAACACGACAGTAAGGTTTGATAACCTCCCAACATATGAGAAGTTTCAACAACCCTACAACGGTAGGTAACAAAGAGAGAGGGAGGGGTGTCTTTTTTTTTTTTTCTTTTTCTTCTTCATATCCTTCTTTCGTTTTGGATCCTTGTAGTTGTCGGAAGATGATCCACAACTCTCCCTACTTTGAAATTTTCTAAAAATTATATTCGTTACTTAAATTCCTTTACCTGTAATTTGAAACATGACCTTTTCTCATGTGTTCAAGTTACAGCTAAAAGTTGCATTGGATTATAGCTTATAATATGATTATATGCAGAATACTGTGAGACCCATATCGTAGCCTGTACCGTTCCGTAGGCTTCTATGGTCCTCCCGGTCGAATTCTGGCGACCCGCGACCTGTAATCGGCATTTGCGAGCAGCCCTGAGTCGTGTCCCGTATTCCAGAGTCGGCTCGACCCGAGACTTATATCCTTATGACCACGCCATCGCTACGGTTCTGACACCATGTCTCACACGCCGATGTGATACTCGGGCCAGGAGATGTGGGCCCACGTTCAGTTCAAGGAAAACGTCGCGCGTTACAAATCCCAAGAGAATATATCCCATCAAATGTCAAGTACACACCCATCACTCACATCACTCACACCCATCCCCAAGTACAATACTTATCCCCAAAGACAACTATGTCAAGTACATCCATCACCTTTCACCCATCCCTCACCCATCACACCCATCTCTTACATCCCTCTCTCTCTCTCTCATTTTTCTCCCAAGCTCCATGAGAGCAACTGTCCAAGCTATTTCCATGAGAGAGATTTAATATGACCCACCTTCCTACAATCCAATCCCACCCTCCAAGCTTCATCTCGACCATTGAAATGCATTCCATGGAGCTCTAGGATGCATTGGTGAAAGAAGGAAGAAGAGATCCAAAGGTGGGTGATTTTGTTTGGATTTGATGATTTGAGGGCCCACATATGGTGGGACCCATCTTGATGTATACAAGGCCCGTCGCGATGTATATTAGGCCCATGAGATGCGACCCACTTGATGTATATTAGGCCCATGTGATCGACCCATCGTGATGGGTATTAACCCCATGTGATGCGGCCCATTGTGATGTATGTGGCCCACCGTGATGCGGCCCATAGTGATTGTATGAGGCCATGGGCCCACGATACGTTTGACTCTATGTGGGCCACTCCTTGGGAGCAATGTTGCTTAAATGTCCACATTGATGGGCAATGATGGTTAAACGTCCTCATTGTGACCTTCGGCCTTAGGCCTTGTTAGGCCCATTCTCATCATTTTCTAAGTGGGTTGACCTTAATTATTGAGCCTCATAGGAAGTCTAGTTTATTGCGCGATAGAGAGGGTAAGGAAGCCCACTTATTGCACTTAGACTCAGATCTGCCCTCGGTGGAGGATATTGTGACGCTCCATCACTGTGATCAATGTGGGCGGGCGCACGTAAGCAGATACTGAGTGGGCGAGGCATGAGGACCTGAGCGAGCTACTAGTGATTGACAGGCTACTGTGCACACAGTGAAGGCAGAACTTTATCTCACATCAGGAGCATCGTCTGATGTTGTGGTGGCTATAAGTTAGATTCTTTCCTTAACTATCGTGACGTGTTTTAAATCAGTGAGCCTATCTTAATATTTGGACTAGATCCGTCGTCCTTTTGTAGACCCCCATCATTCGTATGCATCTTGTGATGGATGATTTATTAAAGAAGATATCATTGGGCTGAGATGTTTATGAGACTCATTATGAGATGGAGTTATCCCCACATGATCGCGTGATATGCGCAGGTTTGATGTATGGCCTAGATGAGGTGATGGTTGTAGAAACCCCACCCAGAATATCTTGAGTTTGTTAAGACAATCCGAGGACCATGATCATATCCTAATCCTAACCCTAATCCTAACCTGAGCCATTATGAGACCATTTTCAAAACCAATCCATTTCTCGGGTCATTTTCGGGTAGCAATCGAGCCAATTTCAAGCCATTTTGAGCTAAATATCCAAAAAGGACTTTGTTTCACTCTAAGGACCCAAAAAAGGACCCACCGGATGAATTTTGGGGGAAGCTGTACCGAAGCGGTAGTTTGACTACCGCCGGCGGTAGTCAAACTACCGCTTCCGGTCAAAAAGCGTCCACTGAGTCAGCCACACGAGATTCAGACTCAGCCAGGTCCGGGCGGTAGTTGGACTACCGCCGACGGTACTCCGAGTACCGCCGCGTGCGGCCCGACTATGGACAGCTGTCCTAGCGTCCAAAAGTCAACTCTTCCTGTAATTTACCCCTCCCATCTCACTATTTACAGTTTTACCGGCCTCCATAGCTAATGGGAGCACGCCACGTGGCGCTCTCTCTCCTCTCTACCAATCACCATGTGCCACATCAGCATTTACCCCTCTCCTCTCTCCTTTATTTACCAAAAAACTATTGGAAAGGGCTATAAATAGCCCTCTCCCCTTTCATTTTCACACACACCAACAAAGGAGAGAGAGAGAGAGAGTGAGAGTGAGAAGGAGAGTGAGAGAAGAGAGAGAGTGAGAGGAGAGTGAAGGAAGGGAAGGAGCTCCCAAGCCTTCAAGCTCAAATTTTTCCAGCCACCTCCTAGCCTTCACCTCAACCTTTCCAACCTATAACCTAGCCCAGAATGATCATGGTTCACCTACATCCTAGCCTATTCAAGAATCAAGCCAAAGATCCATTTACATACAAGCATTCATCATGACATCTACTCTCTTCTCAACCCCCCTGCTTCTCTAGATCTCTAGTGGACGTATGCTCTGTGACTTGCCGTACATCGGATCCTGTCACATCAGAAATTCCTAGAGATCTAGTCCACTTTTCTTATCTCTTTGCATAAGCATCATCACATCCGCCTTCTAGACACATTGTTGGATGTATGCTCTGTGGCCTGCCGAAATCTCGGATCTTGCTACATCAGAAATCCACATGTGACTAGTCTCATCATGACCATAGCATCGTCATCATCCCTTGAGATTATTTTACCACACTAAGTTGAGACCGTACATTTGTGAGGGCAGAGAGGGTGCCTAACACCTTCCCTCTTTGTAACTGAGGTCCCTTACCCGGAATCCTGGATCGCAGACCAGGAGTTAATCTAAGGTCGGAGAATCTTCGGATTTCTCCAACCTTACGTATTCCGTGGTTCTAGCCGACCGCGGGATTCTGAGATCATTCGGCTAGTGGCGACTCCAACAATCACAAATCAGCTTAATCACCCCCACCATTATCACCACAACACTTTTAACCAACGTGGACACCGATTTTTCAGTGTCTACAGAATGGCGACTCTGCTGGGGAAGAGTCTAGAACGCACTAGCTGAGACCCGACTCGACAACGTGTGGTATACTAATCTCAAGGGACATTCATCACCGCATTCATACAAAAAAAAAAAAAATCTTTGGCTTACACTTGCTTAGGCAAAGATTCGAACCATGACCACTCGATCCCGTGCAGCCATGACTTCTCAAGCGACCCATGAAGAAGAGCCTGCACCCCAACCAGCTCCTGAAATATCCGCACCTGCACCCGCACCCGCACCCATGCCTACACCCGTACCCTTACCAATAGCTCCGACAGATTTGTCAGCCAACGTCCCCACACAAGAGCTACTACTTCGAACAATGCAAGAGCTACTGCTTCGCCTGGTGCCAAGTGCCACACCGAATACGCAGATGACCCAGCCTAGTGTGCAGAACAGCTCACTCCCTCAGACTCCTTTTGCCTTCTCTCTCATTCCTCCAGCAAATCCTGTGCTCCCTCTCCCAGAAGAATCAGCACAAGATCAACAACAGCAAGCAATCGGGAGCAACCCTCCCCCACATCTCTACTCAACACATCACAACAATCCGGTTACAGCACATGCAAATCACAGACAAGAACTGGCGGATGCCCATGAAGGGGGCCAGTTTCGAGTCCAGCTCACTCCCCCTAACGGGAGTAACATCCCAGAATTGGCAGATACCCCAAGTGGGAGCCATTTTCGAACATCCCACCCTCATCTGAAAGGGAGTGGTGTTCAATTCCAACTACCTCCCGCCACCGGGAGTCCACCTTCTTTCCATCAAACCCCCATTCTGGATCCATATGAAGAAGAAGCAGCACAAGCCCTACATCAAGGGGCAAGATACCCACAACAAAGTAAGTCAGAAATTGAGGAGTTACGAGAGCAGTTACAAATGGTGCAAAATCAACTCCAGAGACAACAAGGTGTGGATCATCCATCCACCAAGTTCAGGGACCTCTGTCCCTTCCCAGACGCTCGGGTACCTCCAAATTTCGAGGTACCAAAGTTCAAAAGGTATGACGGTAGTGGGTGCCCCACAACACATCTAAAAGCCTTTTGTGGGGAGCTCAATGCGATAGCAGGGAATGATGGAGCTTTGATAAGACTTTTCCAGAAATCCCTTAAGGGTGACGCTCTGGATTGGTACACCTCACTAGATAGCCACCAAATCAGAACCTGGGAAAAACTTTCCCAAGCGTTCATTGACATGTTCTCATACAACCTGAACATGGCTCCAAGGAGAGCTGACTTAGCTGCCCTGAGGCAAAAAAGCGATAAATCTTTATCAGCATACGTAGGACGATGGCGACCTATGACAGCTCGAATGAGAAACCCCATCGACGACGAGGAACCGATATCTATGATCGTGCATTCAGCACATCCCAGCATTTCAGGATATCTGATCTCGTATCCGTACGTAAACTTCTCCCAACTCATCCGGGCTGGAGAACAAGTAGAATCCAGGATCAGAGCTGGAACCATCTCCCCATGGCCACATCGGACCCCCTCAATCAAAAGAAACAAAGTCGAGGGGAAACCTGTTCGATATGGGAATGGAAACAGTGCCGCTCCCATGCAGCGTACTACTGAAGTTAACAACATCATCGCTAACACTCAAGGCAACCAGTATGCTCCACAACCAGAGCCACGGCAGGACAGGCAGTACCAGCCACAACAGAATAGGCAGTACCAACCCCAGCAAACCCAACAAGGATATCAGGCACAGTCATCTCAACAGCAATCACAACAGCCTAGGGGAAATGCGCAAGGACCATACAAGCAGGGAATGTTAGGGAGGAAGTTCACTCCGTTAGCACAATCATACAGCCAAGTGCTAACAATGCTCATGCAAAAGCAACTGTTGACACCCCTCCAGCCTCGACTTCCACCTAATCCCTTGCCACCCGGTTACAATGAAAATCAGTACTGTGCATATCATCAGGCTCCTGGCCATCTAACGGACCGCTGCTTCGCTTTGAAACATGCGGTCCAAGATTTGATCGAAAGCCAGAAGATTGCGATCACCCCACAGGCCAACAATACAGTTCAAGCCAGCATTCTCCAAAATTCCCTGCCCTCGCATCAGGCAAGACCCAGCATATCCAGCACCTCTACCGTTAATCACATTGAAGGAGGTCAACCCACACATGCTTATCCACATCATTCCATCCAAGCAATCATGCTCGACACAGCCAATCGGACATGGGGACACCAGCAAGCACCATCGCCTGGACCACAGGTGTCCCTTGAAGCAGCACCAGCTACTCAACCTCTCATATTTCTTGAAGCAGCGCCAACATTTCAGTCTCTCGTGACTTTGGAAGCAGCACCCAACAGGTCATACCCTTAGAACCTCGCCCTCCAAGGGACACACTCAACTCCATCCTCGGCATATCCAAAAGTTGAATTCTGAACCTGTCATCCTCCCGATAGGTCTCCCTGACCTAACCCTGTCAACCTTGCAAGGGGCACCCTCAGTTCAGGTGCCGCAATTCCTGATGCCTCACCAACTGGCACATGCCCAGAGGATCCCTCCCCCACATCAAAGGAAAGAAGAAAAATCCATGGCCACAACTAATCAGAACTTGGTGGCACCTCAGGAGATATCACTGAGTCTACCACAAACTGTTCCAATAATAACCCCTCAGCCTCAAGAACCATTGGTATACTTGGAAGGAAGAGCGGTTCCTTCCTATAACCCAAAAGCAGTCCCATGGCACTACCCAGAATGCGATGAGGTGGGTAACAATGGGAGATACCTCAGGAGAGATAGTCAGAACCCAAAAGAAACCCGGGAAATTTTGTCGGGAACCACCAGCAAAACTGACGCTGCTTATGACATAGCAGCCCAACTCAAAACCATTCCCGCACAAATATCCATCTGGGAACTCCTATGCACGTCAAGGTCGCATCGAGAAATCTTTGCGAAGACCTTGAATGATGCCCATATCTCTCCTGACGTACCCCCCGAAATGGTGGCAAGCATGATTGGCCAACTTCTCGCACCATGAGCCATCACCTTCTCTGACGATGAGTTACCATCTGAGGGTCGTGAGCACAGGCGCTCACTAAACATAGTGGCCCACCACAAGAATTTTAAGATCCCACTTGTGCTCATCGATAATGGATCCAGTCTCAACGTTTGCCCTTTAAGGACTGTTGAACGGTTAGGGATAGAACCATCCTCCTTCAGACTTAATACCATGAGTGTCAGAGCCTTCGATAATTCCCGAAGGCAAGTAGAGGCGAAAATTGATCTATAATTACAAATTGGACCAGATATGACCTTTGTCACATTCGAGGTCATCGATATCCCTGCCTCATTTAACCTTCTCTTGGGATGGCCATGGCTCCATGCTGTTGGAGCTATCCCATCTACCCTCCACCAAAGGGTTAAATTCTCTTCGGGAAATCGAATCATTTCAACACTGGCTAAGCCAGAAACCATCCTCCCGGTGACTGTCAGTATCCCAGAAATTGACATTCCAGTGATTGACATTCAACATACAGAAGGCGACATCCCATATCACAGTTTTGAATTCGAAAATGTGAACGCGATCGTCAACCCTCGCCCTCTAGCTGCTGAATACGTCATTCCCCCCGCTGAGCGATTGGTCCTAAATTACCGTACCAAGTTCCATGAAAAAGGTATGGTAGTGAAACCAGCACCTGCCAATGTACAGAGATAGGGACCGGGATATCAGCCAACATCGGAAGATCAGGCTGAAAGGTCAAAAAGGGGGCAACTGTTTAAATGCACACCCATCGAGTTTTTCAAAGCTGAGACAATTTATAAGGACAAAATGGTATCTCTTGAGGACCAATTCCAAGCACTTAGACTCGCAAAACAGACTAGACAGGAGTCTATCTGGCCACCAATAAGGTGGGATCGGATCCTCAGAACATCAGAGGAACACACAAGGCCAGGGGCAGAACCCCCAGATCCACCGCATGAGACTAAGGGCATGGAAACAGGTCCATCCGCAAGTGACCCAAAACTGGGAATGTCCTTTGTAGGCAATGTAGACCAGAACAGGGAGACACCCATTCAGGGGAACACAGGGCAAAAGCAGCCCATCCATTGGGTTGACAAAGGTAAGTAGCTTACTCTAGATTGGACGGATATCCGAATCCCGTCCCAGGAATCCGAGGAACAAGAGTAATTTCAACTCCTGGGCACAGAGGTCGAATCAGATTCTGACTCTGAGCCCAGCCCAGCAGACATCATGGTCACCGAGACAGGTGACCCACAGGAATAGACATGGCAGATCAGTAAGATCGAAAGGGGAAAGGAGCCTGGATGGTCAGCCATCCCCCTAACAATCGAATCAGCCAGCGAACCATTCGCTAACACCGGCCTTTAAAAAAAAACACCAATGTAAATAGCAATTGGTATCGCGAACCAGGACAAGACCAATCATGGTTTGCGATACCGTCCTGTTCAGGATATCTTGGCAACACAAAAAAATCAAAAAATCTTTCAAACACAAAAACATCATATATCTTCAAAAATACAAAAACATTATATATTTCTCAAAATCACAAAACATCAAAAAACTTCCAAAATACAAAAATAATAGAAAAATTTTCAAAAATCACTGTGCCAAACACTCCTCATGACAAGCACGAGTTTGAAGTCGACTCATATGATTTCGATCTAGAATTGGACTTCGAACTCATGGGTTTGGATGAAGACCCGGATGTGGGAAATGATGATACCGCTCTTGAATTCGAGGATTCCCTCGAAAAATTCGAAACAAAGGCCAATGTTGTGGCAGACGACTTCGAAATTGTGAACTTAGGGTCGATGGAATCCCCTAGGGAAGTGTGTATCGGGAAATCGCTTCCCCCAGAATACAAGCAGAGGATGATGGAGTTTCTGAAACCGAGGTTGTCCAACTTTGCCTTCTCTTACGAGGACATGCCAGGGCTCGATGAAGAGTTGGTGGTGCATCATTTACCAACAAAGCCGGACATGAAGCCAGTCAAGCAAAAGCTGCGAAGGATGAAGCCAGAATGGGCCCTGAAAATCCGTGATGAAGTCATCAAGTAATACAACGCGGGATTTCTGGTAGTCTCTAACTATCCGAAATGGCTCGCAAATATCGTACCAGTTCCGAAAAAAGATGGGAAAGTCAGAATGTGCATCGACTTTAGGGACCTCAACAAAGCAAGCCCTAAAGATGACTTCCCTTTGCCTCATATCGACACACTGGTAGATAATACTGCTGGACACAAGATCTTTTCCTTCATGGACGGTTTCTCCGGTTACAATCAGATCAAGATGGCCATCGAAGACCGTGAGAAGACTTCCTTCATCACGTCATGGGGAACTTTCTGCTACCGGGTCATGCCCTTTGGATTGAAAAATGCAGGAGCTACATATCAGCGAGCCATGACTGCCTTGTTCCATGACATGATAAAAAGAGATGGAAGTTTATGTGGATGACATGATTGTTAAGTCTCGCATGATCGAAGGACACTTTGAAGATCTCAAAAAGCTTTTCGACGGGCTGGAAAAGTTCAAGCTCCGCCTCAATCCGCAAAAATGTGTCTTCGGTGCAACCGGAGGCAAGCTGTTAGGCTTCATTGTTAGCGAAAACGGTATCAGGGTGGATGAGACCAAAACCAAAGCCATCATCGAGATGCCACCGCCTAAGACTGAGAAAGAAATTCGGGGCTTCCTCGGGCGAATCCAATATATCAGCCGATTCATCGCACAACTCACTCCGGTTTGCGAACCCATATTCAAGCTGTTACGAAAGAACTCTCCAAAAGAATGGAATGACGACTGCCAAGCGGCCTTCGATAAAATCAAAAGATACTTGCTAAATCCTCTAGTGCTCGTGCCGCCTACTCCAGGTAGGCCACTTCTGCTGTATATCTCTGTCGCAGCGGAAGCAATCAGATGCGTCCTCGGCCAACACGACGATACGGGAAGAAAGGAGCAAGCGATCTACTATCTAAGCCGACGTTTTACAAGCTACGAAGCCAAATATTCCAGCTTAGAAAAGACATGCCTCGCCCTAGTTTGGGCAACATAACGGCTAAGGCAGTATATGATCGCTCACCCGATACTTCTACTCGCTCGCATGGACCCGTTAAAGTACTTGTTCGAAAAACCGGCACTGACGGGCAGAATCGCAAAATGGCAATTACTGCTTTCTGAGTTTGACATCACATATGTCACCCAGAAGGCAATCAAGGGGCAAGCACTGGCCGATCACTTAGCAGCACACTCCTTGCCTAACTACCAACCCCTGAAGACCTTCTTCCCTGACGAAGACATCCTCCAGATTGAGAAAGAAGAGGAAAGAAAGGCAGGAAAGTCGACACTCTTCTTCGACGGAGCTGCAAACTCGAAGGGGAGTGGAGTAGGCGCCATACTCTACTCCTCCGAAGACGTCCCAGTTCCTATATCCAGAAGACTAGCATTCCAGTGCACCAACAATGTAGTCGGATATGAGGCATGCATCGTCGGTCTAAGAGAAGCCATCATCCTCAACGTAAAGAAGTTGCGAGTCTTCGGAGATTCACAACTCATCATCAATCAGATAAATGGCGATTGGAAGACCAGGGATGAGAAGCTGATTCCTTATCATATCTATCTGGAAAATTTGATCGAGGAGTTCGAGCAGATCACATTCTCTTACATGCCTCGGGTCAAGAATCAGTTTGCGGACGCTCTAGCTACCCTCGCTTCAATGCTGGAAATTCCAAAAGGAGTTGCTGAATGGAAACTTACTGTCGAACTCCAGGAGGAGCCTGCATTCTGCCTACAAATCGAAGAAGCTGAGCCTACCCCAAATGATCAGCCATGGTACACAGACATCAAAAAATACCTTGAACATCAGAAGTACCCGGAAGGAGCAGCTCTGACTGATCAACGCACAATACAAAGATTAGCAGCTCAGTTTGTGATCACTGGGGGTATCCTCTACAAGCGATCTTCAACCAAGTCCTTCTCCGCTGTGTGGATGAGACAGAGGCAGCCCAGATCATGTCAGAAATTCACGAAGAACTATGCGGCCCGCATATGAATGGACACATGATGGCAAAGAAGATCCTACGACTCGGCTACTACTGGTTTACAATGGAGACAGATTGTTGCAAGCACGTCAGGAGATGTTTCAAGTGTCAGGAGCACGCAAACCAGATTCATGTGCCTGCCTCTGAACTCTACAACTTGACGGCACCATGGCCCTTCTCTGTATGGGGACTCGACATCATAGGAAAGATCAGCCCTAAAGCTTCAAACGGGCATGAATACATCCTGGTGGCAGTAGACTACTTCACTAAATGGATAGAAGCAGCATCCTATACCACCGTCGCAGCATCTCATGTAGTCAAATTCATAAAGAATAACATCATTAGCCGATATGGGGTCCCTCAGGCCATTATCACTGACAACGGAATTCCGTTCGTCAATAAAAGGATAGGCGATTTCCTCGACAAGTTTAAAATACAATGTCATCGGTCGAGCCCCTACCGCCCTCAAATGAATGGTGGGGTGGAAGCCGCAAATAAGACTATCATCCGCATACTCGAAAAGATGGTGAAGACATATCGTGACTGGTCAGAAATGCTTCCTTATGCACTCTGGGCTTATCGCACGTCTGTACGGTCTGCTACAGGCGCAACTCCATATGAGCTCGTTTACGGAATGGAAGCAGTGCTACCAGTCAAAATTGAAATCCCCTTACTGCGAATACTACTGGAAAGTGAAGTCGAGGAAGGCCAGTGGCAACAAGTAAGGTACGATCAGCTGCATCTGGCAGATGAAAAGCGCATGCGGGCGCTAAGCCACTCCCAATGCTATCAAAGAAGGATCGCTCGAGCTTACAACAAGAGAGTCCGGAAGAGAAGTTTCAAAGTCGGTGACATGGTCATGAAACGTATCCTGCCGCCGCATTTGCCAGATCCCAGAGGAAAATTCAAACCATTATGGGATGGACCACTGATCATTCGGGAAGTACTCCCAGGAGGTGCTCTTCGGCTCACCAATCTGAAAGGCGAGGATCTTCCCGAGCCCATCAACTCCGACAATGTGAAAATCTATCACGGGTAACCTTACCTAACCTTGTCAACGATTACAATCGAAAGGCTGCATCTCTCACCTCCTTACCAGAAATAAAACTGTATATATCCACCAATTACCCTTTCCAGAAACACCCATCATGTCCCTAAAAAAAAAAAAGAAAAAAAAAAAAAGAGAAAGAAAGAAAACAAAAAAAAAGGGGGAAAGAAAGGAAAAGACAAAAAGAAAACTCAATAAGTAGACCCAGAAAGAAAATAAAGAAACCCATCTCGCATCCCTAGTAATCTATCCTCTATCCCGAAATTATTTCAAGCAGCTTAGGATTGTGCTTAGAGACAAGGACAGGCAAGTAGCCAATCGGCCGGCTATGAAGGAAGTTCCCCCGTCACTCCTAGCACTCCGATAAAACCAAAAAAAGAAGAAGAAAGGCATGCTTAAGCAAAAGGGGCGAGTTGAAAACCTTAAAAGGCAGCTCGAGTAAAAACAACAGGCATGTAGCGGACTTGGTGAAAACCTGAAAGAGCACCAAGGGTAAAAATAGCACAAGCTGCCAAGGGGCAGGCAAGATAAAAAACACGGGACGTAGTGAAAATCCGAGAGGACACTACGGGCAAAAATGACGGGAAGAGCCGGACGTAGTAAAAACCTGAAAGGGCACTACGGGTAAAAATGACAAGAAATAAAAAATAAAATAAAAGTACAGGAACAGAAGAAGCCAAGGCAGCAAACAAGATACAAAGAAGGATCAACTTCAGATCAGTACTCTATCAGATGCTGTTCAAATCCAGGGGAGGCAATCCCGGACACCTTCACAGGGAACCAAGACCCCGAAGGAACACAGTCTAGAATACTGTACACAACATGGGCTGAGCCCAAGATTCTAATCCCAATCATCCAGAGTACAAATCCAAACATGAGCAAACATTGCACGAACAAAATATTTCATTCTTTTAAACCATTTTGCAAGTACACTGCTTTTCCTTTTTTATTTCAGAAATGAAAATTCTCTATGCATACAAAATAAGCAGTCAATCAACAACAGAGATTACAGGTAAGCTCCTACCTCTCATATACCAACAATCTCTCCCTGAGCCTCTCTATCTCCATGTGCAGGTAGAAGATCTCATCCCTATCTAGACGGTGTGACACAAGCATGCTCTCATCATACTGTCGCCCTACGGCTAGTCGGCGGGCCATGTCCTCACACGAGTGGCGAAGCACAGCAATCTCACTAATCAGGTGGTCATGTGTGGCTAGCAGAAAGGAAGGATCAATGAAAGGCCGCTCCGAAAGGCCTCAAATGAATCAACAACACAGGAGGAAGATGAAGCAGTGTCACCCACCATATCCTGATCAGCGGTCTCATCTGCTAGACGCCAGCCCGGGACCTGACGTTACAACGACTGCTCTGCTACCCGTCGCTGGTATGGTACCGTCACCATAGGAGGAGCCCAAGACCCGAGTGTCAGCATCGTCGCATCCAAAGAGCCCTGCCAAGAAACTCAGACTCGCCCATCGCATCACGCAATGTATCCTGGAAAGCCTGAACAAGAGGACCGGAATCCTCGACAACTGCCACATCAGGGGCGGCCTGAAAGGAACAAGCCCCAAGAGCTGCAATGTCTGGAGCATCCCAGTGGCACATAAGAGCTACATCTTGCACACCAACAAGAGCTGACTATCCGATCATCGCCTCAAAATCTGCGCCAAAAATCTAACTCAAGCACGTCACCCATCCAAGTCTGATCCAAACCATCCACACCATCCATAGCATCAATCAAAGCATCCACACTATCTATAGCCTCAATCAAAGCATTTATAACCATCCCTCCATCAATCAAAGCATCCACACCATCCATAGCCATCCCTCCATCAATCAAGCTATCCACACCACCCATAACCATCCCTCCATCAATCAAACCATCCACACCATCCATCACCATCCTTCGGTCGGTCACCATCATTGAGCCATCCCCACTCTCTAAACAATCCATCCTAATCATCGCGACAACTGCGAATCCTGGCGGCCCATCAAAACCATCCAACCCCATCAGTTCATCGGTGGGAAAAAGATCCAAGCCATAAATGGCATTCACTTCTTCAAGAGGGCCATCACTTCCCCATCTACCCCCATCAATCCACCCATAAACTCTTTGTCATTTATGGGCCCACATACCTCTCCACCATTGATAAAGTCACCAAACCCATCATCATGGCTGGTCATATTAATTCCAAAAAGGGGAAGAAGCAAAAAAAAGAAAGGACAAAAAAAGAGAGGAAGAAAGGATAAAAGAGAAGGGGACAAAGGAGAAAGATCGGACGGCCTAAACAAAAGGAATGAGCAGAAAGAGACAGGAAAGAATGAACAGAGAAGAAGAGGGCTTGCTGGAAGAAAAAAAATGAACGGAGGCGGTAATCGGATTACCGCTAGCGGTACTCGGAGTACCGTTTCAGAATTGTCATCACTGAATCACTGCGGCACCTGACAGAAGGAGCAGAACGGGCAAATGTCAACGGGCGGTAGTCGGACTACCGCCCGGGCCCACTTTCAGGCAAAATTCGGACAGGGCCCACTTCAGAAGGTTGGGACTACAGAACGTACCTCCATATACCAGAATGGGATCGCATAAATGATCAAAAGATGGTCCAAGAAGGCAACAGCTCGGACCCATCTTCCAAGACCCATTTTCCAAGCTCACTTCAAAAAACCCATCTCAAGGCCCAAGCCCATTCTGAGGCCTAGGCCCATCTTCCAAGGTCCATTTCCAAAAGACTCATTTCCAAAGTCCATCCTAAGCCCATCTCAAAGCCCAAGCCCATTCCGAGGCCCAGGCTCATTTCCAAGCCCATGTCATAAAGCCTATCTCAAGGCTTAAGTCCATCCTAAGCCCATTTCAAAAGTCCAGGCCCATCTTCCAAGGCCCATTTCCAAAAATTCTAAAAAATCCCAAAAAATCCCAAAAATCCCAAAAATTCCAAAAAATCCCAAAAACCTAAAAAATCCCCAAAATCCCAAAAATTCTAAAAAATCCCAAAAATCCCAAAAAAATCCCAAAAAATCCCAAAAATTCCAAAAAATCCCAAAAATCTCCAAAAATCCCCAAAATCTCAAAAAAATCCTAAAAATTCCAAAAAATTCCCAAAATCCCAAAAATCCCAAAATATCCCAAAAGTTTTCAAAAATTTCATAAAACCTACGAATTTTCCAAAAATCTCAAAAAAATACCAAGTAACTCTAAAATAAATCCCCAGTAAGTATATGCCCAAAAGGTTTGCTTCTTCTAAAAACGTTAGCCCCATTGATTTATTAGTGGAGGCCATTTGACTTTTTTTTGCAAATAAAAAAATCATTAGCCCCATTAATTTATTAGTGGAGGCCATCTAACTTTCAAATAAAAACCGTTAGCCCCGTCAACTCATTAGTGGAGGCAACGCGACTGTTTACTTAACTTGCGAAAATAAAAACCGAACGACGACGCCTACCCGCGAGATCAAATGGATATTTTTCAAAAAATCGAAAAATAGTTTTAAATAAAATCCTCAAGGAGCCTAGCTCCAAAGAGGATAGTTTTCAAAAGACGCACGCTTCGCGCAGTACACTGAGGAATCTTCCATATTCTCCAGTTGCGGTCAGTGCAAATAATTAAATAAGACCCGATCTCTTCCGGTTTCTCCGAAGGATGATCGATTCTGTACATGATACATGTACGATTGGCCAGATCTCTATAACTGGGCAGTCGTACAAATTCTAGTAAGATGAGTGGATCTATCTCTGGAAAGAATAATCAAACTCGAACTGAAGACAATCCATTATAACCAAAGTGTCAGACTCAGCAGATTGCATGGCAAACAGTTTACCTGCACATACCTAGCCCGGAATGCTCTCAAAATTTGATCAAGTCCAAGTCGGCATAGTGAGTTCCCCGTAAGGCCGCACCAACGCGCAGGGCAGCTAACCACTTTGACGATCAAATGGAACGAACATTCCTAGGGTGATTACATAGCAAAGGAACGACAGACCTAACAGTACGGGAATCCTCGTAAAGCCGCGACAAATGCGCAGAGGCCCTTACTTTTCAGACTTACCCTACAATGCTATAAACAATTAGATGCGAAAAGGTTGTGATTGACGATCTGTAAAGCCGCGACGAATGCGTAGGAGACATTCACAACGTTTTTCTCAACCCTCGTGATATGTGCAAGTCATCTTTTTCCAAACAGTCAACTGACAATGATACAATGGTAAGCAATAGATTTGAATCGCTACCCTTCATTCTGACCAGAAGGGTGGGGTGTCCACTTGCTTTGACCTTCGGTTGCTCGCAACCTCGGTCAAAAAGGGGCATCTGTAGACACCCCACCCAGGCTAATATCTTGAGTTTGTTAAGACAATCCGAAAACCATGATCATATCCTAATCCTAACCCTAATCCTAACCTGAGCCATTATGAGACCATGTTCAAAATCGATCCATTTCTCAGGTTATTTTTGGGTAGCAATCGAGCCAATTTCAAGCTATTTTGAGCTAAATATCCAAAAAGGACCTTATTTCACTCTAAGGACCCAAAAAAGGACCCACCGGATGAATTTCGGGGGAAGCTGTACCGAAGCGGTAGTTTGACTACCGCCGGCGGTAGTCAAACTACCGCTTCCTCTCAAAAGGCGTCCACTGAGTCAGCCACACGAGATTCAGACTCAATCAGGTCTGGGCGGTAGTCGGACTACCGCCGGCGGTACTCCGAGTACCGCCGCGTGGGCCCGACTATGGACAGCTGTCCGAGCGTCCAAAAGTCAACTCTTCCTATAATTTACCCCTCCCATCTCCACTATTTACAGTTTTACCGGCCTCCATAGCTAATGGGAGCACGCCACATGGCGCCTCTCTCCTCTCTACCAATCACCATGTGCCACATCAGCATTTACCCCCTCTTCTCCTTTATTTACCAAAAAATCATTGGAAAGGGCTATAAATAGCCCTCTCCCCTTTCATTTTCAACACACCAACAGAGAGAGAGAGAGTGTGTGAGTGAGAAGGAGAGTGAGAGAAAGAGAGTGAGTGAGGAGGAGAGTGAAGGAAGGGAAGGAGCTCCCAAGCCTTCAAGCTCAAATTTTTCAGCCACCTCCTAGCCTTCACCTCAACCTTTCCAACCTATAAACCTAGCCCAGAATGATCATGGTTCAACCTACATCCTAGCCTATTCAAGAATCAAGCCAAAGATCCATTTACATACAAGCATTCATCATGACATCTACTCTCTTCTCAACCCCCCTGCTTCTCTAGATCTCTAGTGAACGTATGCTCTGTGACTTGCCGTACATCGGATCCTGTCACATCAGAAATTCCTAGAGATCTAGTCCACTTTTCTTATCTCTTTGCATAAGCATCATCACATCCGCCTTCTAGACACATTGTTGGACGTATGCTCTGTGGGCTGCCGGAATCTCGGATCTTGCTACATCAGAAATCCACATGTGACTAGTCCCATCATGACCATAGCATCGTCATCACCCCTTGAGATTATTTTACCACACTAAGTTGAGACCGTACATTTGTGCGGGCAGAGAGGGTGCCTAACACCTTCTCTCTTTGTAACCGAGGTCCCTTACCCGGAATCCCAGATCGCAGACCAGGAGTCAATCTAAGGTCGGAGAATCTTCGGATTTCTCCAACCTTACGTATTCCGTGGTTCTAGCCGACCGCGGGATTCTGAGATCATTCGGCTAGTGGCGACTCCAACAATCACAAATCAGCTTAATCACCCCACCATCATCACCACAACACTTTTAACCAATGTGGACGCCGATTTTTCAGTGTCTACAATGGTATTCGTGGACTTATCAAGATTTGCATATTGCATTGAATCCTCAATATACGATGTTTGGCTTATTATGTTTTTGCATCGCATAGCCTAGATAAGGCTGATGGTATTTATGAACTTGCCAGCATGTTTCTACATTACTCTGATATTGTACGATTTATGGATTGCCAGTATTTTCGCTTACTCTAATATCGTATGATGCATGATCTTGCTAGTATTTCCGACGTTGTATGATTATGACATTGTATTTGTGTCCTTGACACTTATCTTGCGCACACACTTTCACCACTCTCTAAGCTTTCTATAAGCTTATGCACGATAGATGCTTACAGGTGGCGTTAGGTCGCAGCAGCGTTGAGCTTGGAACGTGCAGCCATCTTCTGGAGCTTTGATTTTCGACATATGTATTTTCCTTTCAGCATTGTATTCAACTGTTTATATTAGTGGATATGTGATGATGATGTTGCCTTTGTGATTTGGGTATACTTGTGGTTATGCTTCTTACAAGATAAATGTACGTTGGAAAATCCTCCTGTAGGATCCCAGGATCAGAACCTGGTGTATGGGCACTGAGAGCCGAGATTGGGGTACTACGGAGGCTATCGGCACCGGATTCGGCGATCGAAAATTTTGTGAGCCCGGTTTTTGAGTTTAGGGCGTGACATATACACATCCAAACACCCCCTATAATTTGATTATCGGTAAACAGATTCATACTTAAAAACTTTACAGGTATGCAAATGACCTCTAAGGGGAGTTATCTGATACTCTGGAGAGCGTGACGCTCGATACGTAAGCACTCAAAAGTTGTACACGTGGAATATACATTAAACTGAAAGGCCACATTGAGGACCCACTTCATTGTTAAAGAATAATTGTTTTCTTAAACGATGGTTAGCTCTGATTGTTGGAACATTTGTTTGTTGATTTAGTACCATTGTCTTTTTTATTTCCACCATCCATAAAATGTCCACCGATTTACTTGTTCAATGATCAAGCGAGTGAAATTTATGAAATCAAAACCCATTTATATGGATGTGTTAGATTTGCTTTATGACAAGTCAGTGGGCCCCACATAAGATGTGTGAAGGGGTTCAAAACATAGGGTCATTGCTGCACAAGGCCATCTGGTCGTTTCTTCTTTTTTCATGGAGAAAGGACCCACACAAAGCCGAAGCTTCTTCGACAGTTTATGGTTGTACGTACGGACGCCATAATCTCTGAGCGATGACAAAAAATTCTACCTAAGCTCCAATGAATCTTCGGTGAAGCTCAAAACACTCCTGATGCAAAAACAAGGTTTTTTCTAAGTTTTCCTGCCACAATCTCTGACATAAAAATTATGGCAGCCAAAGGTAAGTTTTTTGTGTTTCTTTAATTTGTTTTTGTTGGTGGGGTATGCATGGTGGTAGTTGGTGAAAGAGAGGAGGGTGTGGTGGTTTTAAGTATAGTAAAAATAAAATAAAATTTCCTGGGAGTTTGTGAAAGGGAGGAGGATGTGGTAGTTCCCTTAATAGTTTTTTTTTGTATGAATTGTGAGAGTTTGTGAAAGAAATGAGGGTGCGGGAGTCCCATTTTGGGCTCTTTTTTTTATTATTAGTATGATATGAATGGTGGGACCAAATGAATCGCAGATGTTCAGTTTGAATCGTGGATATTCAGTTTAGACTGCGGATGTTCACTGAGGATCGCGGATGTTCCATGTAGACTATGAATATTCACTATGGACCGCGGATATATGGATCGTGGATGTTCGCTTTGGACTATAGATATTAACTTTGGATCGTGGATGTTCATAGTGGACAATGAATGTTCGTTGTGGATCACAAATGTTTCATGTGGACAGTGACTCGCCACTCAGGGTCGAACCAACATTCAAATGAATACATTGGATGTTAAGAAGAAGGAAATGGCCAATAAGAAGTGGAGGCTCTGATAAAGAGAATAGGAATAAGTAGTAGTAGCAGTAACTGCAGAGGAAAAAGATACAGAACTTGAGAAAGATAAGGAATAGGGTAAGAGATAATATGCAAAGGCACCGACAACGAAAAAATGGATAAGGAAAGACAAAAGGGGGGAGGGAAGAGGGAGAGAAGTGTGCAATTCCCTCTCTAACCATTTTGATACTCCCAACACGAAGTGGAGTTCTAAGACATGTACTGCATAACATGGCCCGACACATCACTTGAACTACCCACGTCACATCCCCACCCCGATGATGAAACTCTTAAGTATAATAGACTTAATGGTTTGGTTACTTGACCACCCCACTTGGTGACAAGAAAGGTTGGGAATGAATATCGTGAATGTTCATTGTGGACTGCAGATGTTCATGTGGATTGCAAATATTCACTGCAAATCATGGATATTCATAGTCAATATCCATGATCCACAATGAACATATGCGGTCCATAGTGAACATTTGTGATCCACAATTAATATTCGCGGTCCACATGGAACATCCGCGATCCACAACATGCCATGCACTATAGATAGTGTCTTTGGATGAATTGGTATGAATACAGTTAAATATAATACTTCATCTTTCATACACTACATAATCCTTTTGCAAGGTGAGAAACATGGTCCTTACCTAGACCACGCCAATATCAAGGTCTCCTCTCAGTGCTCAGTAGGATTTATACATTTTTTAAGGGATGATTTCAACAACTGGCCTTCAAGGAGGATGATGTTTAGAAAAACTCAGTTCAGATATCTCCTTCATTTTCATGAAAAATAATAGAGGGTAAATGAACCATTAATCCATTGCTTGATGTAGAGGAACCTTGGTGACCTCTGTTTTGACTTCCATGACACCGTTCTCAAATTTTGGGATATGGATTTTGTTTTGATTATGGGTCTTAAGTTGGGAATACCAGGCGAATCAAGGAAGACCATTCAAGGATCATCACGAATAAAGAGTATTAGGAATCAATTTTTCAAGGATTAGTCTCATGTTACAAAAAATGATTTGCTTGATGCCTTTCAAGGTCTCTATAGGACTAATGATCATGGGGAGGCTGTGAAGTTAGTGATGCTGATGTCCGTAAAGTCTTACTAGTCGCATGTCGATGATGTCTCTCTATCCTTTTATAAGCTTTTTTATGTTTACCATGATCGCTTTCCGCAAAATGTGCCTAAAGATAGACTATTTCCTTGGAAGATTGGCTAAATGTGTGTTCAAATTTGTATGTCTTTATTTTGAAAGCCCAGTACCATCTAAGCTCAATGCATGCAACCTTAAATCACAACTTTCAATAAGACATCTAATCATGTATCTCTGATTGTTTGATTTCAAAACCTTATATTGAAAGTGTTTTTGCATCGCGAACTTAGAAAGAGCATCATTAACTTGAGCCGTCCCTATACATTTGTCCAACGGCTATTTCACTGTGTTCGCCAATAAAATCTGGATGTCTTGAATAACCCGTGTTAATGAATGCAACATCTTCGCCACATATGTTAAGTGACAAGATTTAGATGGTGCAACCACAACATCCACTGTTGTATGACTTTGTGGAGTTAATGACCGCTCCCAATTGCCGAACATTGGAACATATATATGTGCATTAGTTGATGTGACAGGTACATCTGCATGAAATAGTGGAGGGATACCAATGCACTCTTCACGAGATAGTGAAAAGTTGACACGTCCAAGTTGTCAAGCATCGGATCTTAAATTGGTGAATTGGTGAATTGGTGCATTGGTCGATGGGTTAGGGATGTTTGTAAGATCCCATGAAGGGATGCCCATGCAATCTTTGCTATCCAACAATTGAAAAGTTAGAGTGTCAAAACCGTCGAACAACATAACATGTATAGGGGCATTAGTTGATGGCCTAGGTACATATGCACCAACTAGTGGGGGATGTAGGTGCACTCTTCACGAGACGAAAAGTGAAAAGTCGATGCATCAAAGCTGTCGAGCCTCGAATCTTAAATGGGTGCATTGGTTGATGGGTTGGGGATGTTTACACAATCTGGTGAAGGAGTGTTCGTGAAGTCTTGGCTATCTAACAATTAAAGGGTTGGTGCATCAAAACTGTCAAACAACGAAACATATATACGTCCATTAGTTTATGGGCCACGTACTTCTGCACCAATTGGTGAGGCGTTGTCAGTGCACTCTTAACTATCCGAACAATGAAAAGTCCGCGCGTCAAAACTGTCGGGCCTAACATCTTGAATGGGTGCATTACTTGATGGGCTAGGATGTCTGCATGATCCCATGAAGAGATGTCCACGCAGTCTTCTATATATACAGAGGTATCCACAATTGTTACTAGCTCATTCAGATCTACGACCATAGGTTCTTAGAATACACTTATATGTCTGACTTTCTCTATAAACACAAGTAACTGAACTTTGGGGTTCTGGTTAGAGATAATCATATATGTCGTGACATCGTTATCGTCTTTGATAATTTGTGGACGAAGTGATATGGTGCTAATCAAAGTATAAATAGCATTTATTCTAACCTCATATTCCTCGAGTGTTGTGTTCATAATCCTGTGAACTTTGGATACAAGCTCCTCGTATCTAATTTCATTGCTCACAATAACCATCTTAGAATTGCTACCCTTGTATGACCATCTCCCTCATTCATATACTAACTCTCCATCATAATGACAGCATATGGGCTAGATAAACATGATGTTCAGATATTAATGTACCTGAAAAGGAAAAAGCTGGTGTTATTAGACGCAGAATAAGAGTATAACAATCTCAAATAGATCTCTTTTGTCATTCAAAGGATATCTGTTGTGCACTTCCAACAGGATCCCAACCGAGGTTAGTCAAATGGTCTCCATTATGCATTCACACTAGGATCACCACTGTAGATCACCGATATTCACATTGAATATCAGTAGTCCATAGTGAATATCGACGATCCATTGTACATGAATCTCCAATGTGCATTTTTTACAAGATCACCTTTGAGCTTAGTTCATAGATATTCATTGTGCATTTTTGAAATGTGATGGGGTTTTTCCTCCTCACTTCATAGGAGAGATGGAGCTGAAAAATTGGAGTAATTCACCGCGTTGCTCGACCGGTCGTGGGTGGCGCTTGACTAGTCGAGTAGGGCTCGACTCAAAGTCCAGCGACCAATTGATGTATTTTCTCCGAGGTGCTCGACTAGTCGAGGAAAGTGCTTGACCGGTCGAGTGGACCGCTCTACCGGTCGAGGACTCGACTCGACCAATCGAGCTTACGCAAATTTGAGTCCGGGTCTTGTGCGGACTGCGGAAATCTGAGGCCTTTCACAACAAGGTGCGGAAGAGAGTTTCCTAAACTATAAATAGGGGTGCTTAGGGCTTTTCTAGGTAATGCAAGAGGGTTTCCTAAAGCTTTACAAGGGTTTGCTAAAGGGTTTAGGGCTATCAAAGGTGAGAGAGAGAGAGAGAGAGAGAGAGAGAGATAGAGGAAGCTTGTAGAAGGGAGGTTCTGCTCGTAAAGGTGATCTACTGTGCACTTGATATCTCAGCGCTTCTACGTCCTCGTAATCGGTTAAATCTCTCCGTTTTTCTTTTATTCTCTTATTGTTTATCCACTCTTGCGTGAGTGAAGAAGGTTGTAACATCTACTTCATAGTGGATTGTTGATCAGGACTAGGTCCCGTGATTTTTACCTCTTTGAGGGTTTTCCATATAAAAATCTCTTGTGTTGTGTGGTTTGTGCTTTGATTTATTTCATTGCTTTATTATCCCATAATTCTGGTTTGTTCCGGGAGGCTAGATTCGAAGGTTTTGGTGTAAGGCCCCCAACAAAGTGATATCAAAGCTAAGTTCATTGAACGGAGTGGGATCAGTTTTTTGAATTATGGAAGGTGGTTCATCAAGAATGATCAGCCTCAATGGTTCTAACTGGACCATATGAAAGACTAAGATGAAGGACTTGCTTTATTGCAAAGACCTATATTCTCCAATTTTAGGCATATCAGCAAAATCCAAGGATATGTCTGATGATGACTGGAAGAAGGACTGGAAGGCTGTGGGGTTTATTAGACAATGGCTGGATGATTTTGTGTTCCACCATGTGTCTACAGAGACCTCAGCCGCTAGCCTATGGCTGAAATTGGAAGGGTTGTATGAGAGGAAGATAGTCGGTAATAAAATCTTCCTGATAAGACGACTTGTGAATCTCAAGTTTAAAGATGGTGGTTTTGTGGTCGAGCACATGAATGAGGTCAGCAATATAGTGAACCAGCTCTCTGCTATGAAGATGATCCTGGATGATGAATTACAGGCTTTATTATTGCTTAGTTCATTGCCTGACAGTTGGAAGACATTGGTGGTGTCTCTAAGTAACTCCGCGCCAGATGGAAAGATATCTATGTAACAGGTAACCAGTTGTCTCTTCAATGAGGAGACAAGGAGGAAGTCTCAGGGGTCTACTCAGCAACAGGCCCTTGTGACATAGGAACAGGGGAGAGGAAAGAACAGGAAGGGCGAGAAGGCCCGAGATAAATCAAGAGGCAAGTCGACTACCAGGAAGGATGTTGAATGTTAGAATTGTGGCAAGAAGGGCCACTACAAGCATGAATGTTGTGGTAAGAAGAACGACAAGAAAGAAAAATGAAATGAGAAGGAAGATGAATCAAATTCCACTGCGGTCGCTTCAAATGATGACGATGTAGTTATTCTTTCAGCAGATCATGATATTTGTCTCATGACTACGAGTCAGGACACCGACTAGGTGATTGACTCGGGAGTCTCTTTTTATGCGACTACACGCAAAGACTTCTTCACAAGCCACAAGTCAGGTGACTTTGGGACCGTGAAGATGGAAAATTCTGTCGTATCGAAGATCGTAAGGGTCAGTGATATTTGTGTGAAAACTGATGTGGGCTGCACATTGGTTCTCAGGGATGTGAGACATATCCCAAACCTTCGCCTCAACTCGATGTAGACGGGAAGGTTGGATGATGATGGCCATGAAAGTCGATTTGCTGGTGGGCATTGAAAACTCATCAAGGGTTCGTTGATCACAGCTAGAGGAAAGAAGTGTTGCACCCTTTACAAGGCAAGTGTCAGTGCGTGCAAGGTTGGGTTGAATGCAGCAGAAGATTCAACTATCGACATGTGGCACAGGCGTCTAGGCCACATGAGTGAAAAAGGGCTTCAACTACTAGTAAGAAAGCGGCTCCTTCCAGACGTGATAGGTATACATCTCAAAACCTATATTGATTGTTTATCAGGAAAATAGCATAGAGTTTCATTTGTTAAAACTGTTTCTCATATTAATAAAGTGCATGCATTATATTTGGTTTATTCTGACGTTTGTGGTCCTATGAGGACAAAAACCTTGGGTGGGGCATTGTATTTTGTCACTTTTATAGATGATGCATCTAGGAGGGTTTGAGTTTATGCTTTGAAATCCAAGGACGAGGTTTTTGGTGTGTTTAAATTGTTTCATGCTATGGTCGAGAGAGAGACAGGTAGATCATTGAAGTGCATCCACACTGACAATGGTGGTGAATACATTGGCGACTTTCATGAGTATTGTAAGTCCCTGGGTATACGGAATGAACAGACGGTTCCTAAGACCCCCAGCATAATGGTGTGGCTGAGCAAATGAATCGCACAATTGTAGAGAGAATCAGATGTATGTTATTCCATGAGAAGTTGCCCAAGACGTTCTGGGGAGAAGCAATGCACACAACAGTGTATCTGATAAACAGGTCTCCATTAGCCCCGTTGAATGGAGAAGTGCCTGAGAAGGTGTGGACTGGATAATACTCATCGTACAGTCATCTCAGGGTGTTTGGATGCAGGGCATCCGTTCACGTACTAAAGGACGAGAGGTCCAAGCTCGATATGAAGATCAGACAGTGTATGTTCTTAGGGTACAGTGATGAAAAATTCGGTTACAGATTGTGGGATTCGACCGAAAGGAAACTCGTCAGGAGCAGAGATGTGATTTTCTTTAAAGATCAGTGTATAAAAGACATTGGTTAAAAACTTCTTAAGGCTCACTGTAATTTTTATTTATAATCGAACCTGTTGATAAGGTCACATAGACCTGACAGAAGAGGAGACAAAAATAACAGTATGATCCAACAACTTTTGTAACCAAAGTATTTAATGGTGGGCATTCAATCATTAATATATGGTGCACCTGAGATTTGAACGTGGTTCACTTTTGAAACCATGTCCTTAAAATAAGCTAAGCTGACAAAACTGATGGACGGAGGATACACAACACATGCATCCAGGTGGACCCACGGTCCGGGTCTCACCCACTAAGCTGTCCCCACTGTCTCACCTAATCGGCACCGCTTCCTAGAGACTTCCAAAAGTCATGCTACCTGTCGCTAGAGGGGTGTCAATATGCCGGGCTCGGGCCTAAAAAAACAGAATTTCAAATAAAGCTAACTCAACAGCTCGGCCCGAAACAGTTCAAAATCCGGGCCGAGAACCATCCCAGGCCCAGCCTGTTAACAGCCTTACCTGTCGTTGTGGCTCCCCACCCCTTTTCCCGCTTCTGAAATAGACATTGTAACAGACTGTCCACGTCGTGGGCCCCACCTTTGCGAGGTAAATGATAGAATCATACGGTATGATGGTGGACCGAGTAACCAACCACATGGCCACTGTACGTCTCCCCATTAAAACTGCTGACAACTGGCTTTTTTTTTTCTTTTTTTTTTTTTTTTCTTGAGAAATGATCCTGTTCGTCCAACTAAAGGCAACGGTTCTATGAGTTGCATTTGGATCTTGGACACTTGAAAAGTATCCGATCCGTCCATTAAATCCCACCACACTTGTTGGCTACTGTGTACAGATGATCCTGCCCATATGATGAATTGTTTAAATGGTTAGGATCATCTGAATGGGATGTCATTTGATGGTTACACCTATTTTCTTACAAATAAATAATGGACACCCATTTTGTCGGCTATTGAAGGCTAATTTACGACTGTGGACCCCACCTTTTATCCAGTGGTTTTTATAAGACAATACAAACTTATTTTGCAAACTTAGACCTGCACGTACCAAGCACAAATTTCAGGATGAAAATACCCCTCCTTTTCAATGTTGTGGCTTTTCCTCTCCCTTTTCATTGTTTGCTTTTCCTCTCTCTTTCCACTGCTGCTTTTACTGCCGTTGTTTTCATCTCCTTTCCTCACTCTATTTTCAGGAGACCTAAAAAAAACTATTTTGTAGGTCCCCCTTATCAGCATTTTGTCTTCTTCTAAGAATGGTCGGTCCAGTGAAAAAAGCACACACCACAGGTATATTTTGAACTCCGTTGAACCCACATTGAATGTATGTAGTATAGGAAACGGATTGGCTACTCCCCTTGACACCAGCCCCATGGCTGGTGGTCGATGCTCTGTGGGCCCCACCACGATGTATGTGTTTCATCCTTTCCGTTCATCCATTTTTAAAGATCATTTTAGGGATTTATCCCAAAAATAAGAGGGATATAAATCTTAAATGTACCACACTACAGGAAAACAACAGTGATTGGATATCCATCATTTAAATCCTCCTTTGAAATCCAATTTGTTTATTAGGTCATAAAGACCCAGATGAAGGCTAAAAATAAAGATCATCTTGATCCAATACTTTTATGGCCCCCAAAAAGTTTTTAATGGCCGATGTTCATTAAACACTGTTTCCTGTAATGTGGTCCAATTGAGATCAGGATATACCTCATTTTTTTTATAATATCATAAAATGGTCTATAAAAATAGATGGACGGCATGGATGAAACACATACATCATGATGGGGGCTGGTGGCAAGGGGAGTAGCCAATCCGTTTCCTTTAGTATATCCACGCCGTCCATCCGTTTTTCCATCTAATTTAAGGGGTTGAGCCCCAAATTGAAGCATATCAAAATATCAAGTGGATCATACCACGGGAAACAATGGGCATAATGATTTTCTAGTTTGCCCCGCTGATTTTCTAGTTTGCCCCACTGATTTCATGTTTCCCCACTCGATTTCATGTTTGCCCCGCTGATTTTCTAGTTTGCCCCACTGATTTCATGTTTCCCCCGCTCAATTTCATGTTTGCCCCACTGATTTTCTAGTTTGCCCCACTGATTTCATGTTTCCCCCGCTCAATTTCATGTTTGCCCCACTGATTTTCTAGTTTGCCCCACTCAATTTCATGTTTGCCCTGCTGAATTCATAGTTTGCCCCACTGAATTTCATGTTTCCCCCGCTCATTTTTCAGTTTTTCCCACTGAATTTTCTGTTTCCCCCGCTGAATATCATGTTTGCCCCGCTCAATTTGCAGTTTTTTCTGCTGAATTTCATGTTTCCCCTGTTGAATTTCATGATTTGCCCTACCGAAAATCAAGTTTGCCCCGCTGAATTTCATGTTTTCCCCGCTGAATTTAATGTTTCCCTTGCTGAATTTCATGTTTGCCCCGTTCAATGTCTAGGTTCCCTTCCTCAATGTCTAGGTTCCCTCCCACATATGAGGTTTTGGTGTATACGTAATCCAATGAAAACGGAGGGGTATTACATAATCCGATGAACATGATATATTACAAATAAAACATCATTGTGGGGCGTAGCTAGCATAATCGGATTGCGTAATGAGTTAGTCAGTACGCTCCCATTGTACTAAGTAAACTCAGATGGGCCCACATTGAATATATGTAGTATATCCACGCCGTCCATCCGTTCTTCCATCTAATTTTAGCGGTTTAACCCCAAATTGAAGCATATCAAAAGATCAAGTGGATCATACCACGGGAAACAGTGGGCATAATGATTTTCATCTTTGAAACCATAGTGGGCCCAACAGTGATGTTTGTTTGTTATCAAACCTATTCATAAGATCATATACACATGGATTAATAGAAAACACAATTATAAGCTTGATCCAAAACTTCTGTGGCCCCTAAGAAATGATTAACATGAGAAGTTCAATTCAAAATTTTCATGTGGTGTGGTCCATTTGAATATTGGATACGTTTAGATTTTTGGGCTCAGGCCATGAAATTATCTGTTAAGTTTGCCCCGTAAATTTTCTAGTTTGCCCCACTGAATTTCATGTTTCCCCCACTCAATTTCCTAGTTTGCCCCGCTGATTTCCTAGTTTGCCCCGCTGATTTCTAGTTTGTGCCACTCAATTTCTTGTTTGCCCCAGTCAATTTCATGTTTGCCCCGCTGATTTTCTAGTTTCCCTCGCTAATTTTCCAATTTCCCTCGCTTAATTTTATGTTTGCCCCGCTGATTTTTCAGTTTGCCCCGCTGAATTTCTAGTTTGCTCCGTTGATTTTCTAGTTTGCCCCACTCAATTTCATGCTTGCCCTGCTGAGTTTCTAGTTTGCTCCGCTGATTTTCTAGTTTGCCCTGCTCAATTTCATGTTTCCCCCACTGAAATTCAAGTTTGCCCCTCTCAATTTCATGTTTTCCCACTGAATTTCATGTTTTCCCAGCTGAATTGCATGTTTCCCCTGCTAAATTTCATGTTTCCCTCGATTAATTTTTTAGTTTGCCTCGCTCAATGTTTTCTCAAAGCAATCGTTTTTTATATATCGCAATGGACAATTCCATCGTTTATAGTTGAAAACAAGAGTCACATGAGGTTTTTCAATCCAGAAGAGGTCTCTATCCTCTTTAAGTATTTCCAACTTCCAATTTTCTTGAAACCCTTGATTCCCATATAGTTTGTCTGGATCTATATTTTCTTCTGAACAAAGGGAAGGGTCTTCTTTTGTAGATGTCTCTTGTTCTTGTTTAGTCCCCATTGTTTCGGAAGTCGTTTTTATTTTTACATCTGTTTCTTCCGTACTTTCCTCACTTTCTTCCGTTTATGAGGTTTGTTTCAGATTCTTAATGACAATAGATGACGATATTCTGCCTAAATAGTAGACACAGGTGATAAATAAAAGAATACTAAAGATTCGAGGGATAGACTTTCTCAATTTTGACACAAGGTACTTATTAGATCGAATAAGTACATTACATCTAATAGAATTATTTTGTCGTATCCAAAATAATACGAATCCAACCCATTTCATGAAGAAAATGTGGCCAATTAACCAACCAACAAAACTAGTTACAAATAACATCTTGTTGCATCGAAACATATAAATGTTCATTAATTTGGCTAACGTTGAACTCGGTAAAATGCTATGGTTGAATAATTGAAAAATGAGATTAATCAGGAATACACATTGAATGCTGAGATTATGCATTTTTAGTAGTTTGCCCCATTGCATATCTAGCTTGCCCTGCTTAATATCCAGTTTGCCCCGCTCAATTTCATGTTTGCCCCGATCAAATTATAGTTTGTCTTGCTTATGTTGATAGTTTGTCTCGCACAATTTTTGGTATTTCCCCACTCAATTTCTATCTCTGTTTCATATGAAACTTATTCAAATTAATGAAATGCTACATTGTTTTCAATTATGTCTGATTTTGTCCACTACGTTTATCTTGTGAATTTTATGTTTTATATGTTTTTCAATTCATCTCTGCAGGCGATGAATATTCTGCCGTAATCTCCAACCCAACATCTGGGTGTACACTGACATGGTGGTTTGATAAGGTGAAGGGTGGAGTGGAGAAGCACGATAGTCGACTAAATTTATTTAGGCAATCCCCTTTCTCGTTTCTATTGCATGTTACATCCTTTAGATTTATAGGGGCTCTATTTCACCTTCTTTTTATAAGATACAAAGGTGATCTAGTATTTAAGATCAAGGGGAGGTGATTGCAATTTCAGGGGACCTGAATTTATAGCGGCTCTATTTATAGAGCTTCTCATTAAGATCGAAGAACCAATTACAATTTTAGGGGACCTTCTAGTTTCTCCCGCTGAATTTCGTGATTGCCGCGCTCAATTTCTTACTTGCCCCGCTCAATTTCATGTTTGCCCCGCTCAATTTCTAATTTGCCCCGCTCAATTTCATGTTTCCCCCACTTAATTTCATGCTTGCCCCGCCCAATTTTCAGTTTGCCCCGCTCAAATTCTAGTTTGCCCCGCTCAATTTCTAGTTTGCCCTGCTGAATTTCATATTTCCCCCGTTGAATTTCATGTTTGCCCCGCTCAATTTTTAGTTTACCCCGCTCAAATTCTAGTTTGCTCCGCTCAATTTCATGTTTGCCCCGCTCAATTTCATGTTTGCCCCGCTGATTTTCATACTTGCCCCGCTCAATTTCTAGTTTGCCCCGCTCAATTTCATGTTTGCCCCGCTGAATTTCATGTTTGCCCCGGGCAATTGATAAGAAGAGTCTCTTTTCATCTCAATTTTGCATTTTGTAATAGTAAAGTTGCTTTCACATAAGAATGTACAAGGCTATAATGCTTGTGATGAAATTTTCTTTTGTATCTCACTAAGAGGTTCCATTTCTTCTGCCCAAATCACTATTGTTGCTGTCATGAGTTTCTGTTTGATGATTCTCTTGGATGTCTATGAACTTATGCGCTGGTATGGTTTTGAAATGTTGACTAGGTTTAATTCTAGTACTTATCATCTAATATTTTTGTCTCCTTTTGTTAGACATTTTGGTTGTGAGCTGGCCTAGTTTGGTGTTAGTCTTAGGAGTTGCACTTCACTAATTTAAAATATAATTCAAGTCTTGTTATTGCAACCCATCCATTGTATGCAGTGTGTTTAATGCAATCATGCATGCATCTGGAAACTAAATCGCGAAGGAGACAATGAGAATTTTATTATTTAATTTCAGCTTTCCTATTTCTCTCTAACCATATATGCTCTTCTTAGTATCATGCATATTCATGGTTTTCCATTTCCATCGCTTACAGGATTATGTTGCAACAAGATGGTATAAAGCTCCTGAATTGCATAGATCACTTTTTCCTTAGAAGCATGTGAAGAAAAAATGAGGTCATTTGTAAATAAAAATCAAGGGGTCCTTGTTGCCTTGTTAGCTGTAATCAACATGAATAACCTGTAAATCAAAACCATTACATCTCAATCTTTCAACATAATGTCACTCTTGCTATTGGTGTTGTCAGTTTACCAAGGTGAAGTTTTGGTTTCATAACAAAATATGTTATAAAGAGGGAGATAAATTGACTGAGATGTTCATTTGGGGAGATATCCCTTCATGTATTATTTGGAGATTCCGATCTCTTAGAATTGTAGCTCTCACATTATCAGCGAGGCAAGCTCAAAATTTAACGAGAGAAGCTAGGAATTAAGCGAGGCAAACTACAAATTAAGCGAGGGAACCGAGGAATTTCCAGTTTGCCCCGCTGAATTTCATGTTTGTCCCGCTCAATTTTCAGTTTGTCTCGCTCAATTTCACGTTTGCCCCGCTCAATTTTCAATTTGCCTCGCTCATTTCATGTTTGCCCCACTAAAATTCAAGCTTGCCCCATTGAATTTCATGTTTATCCCGCTAAACTTCATGTTTGCCCCGCTGAATTTCATGTTTGCCCCGCTGAAATTCAAGTTTGCCCCGCTTAATTTCATGTTTGCCCCACTGAATTTCGTATTTGTCCCGCTGAATTTCATGTTTGCCCTGCTCAATCTTCAGTTTGTCCTACTCAATTTCATGTTTGCCCCACTGAAATTTAAGCTTGCCCCGCTCAATTTCATGTTTACCCCACTCAACTTCATGTTTGCCAGCTGAATTTCATGTTTGCCCCGCTGAAATTTAAGTTTGCCCCGCTTAATTTCATGTTTGCCGCGCTGAATTTTCGGTTTGCCCCACTCAATTTCTAGTTTGCCCCGCTCAATTTTCAGTTTGCCCCACTGAATTTCATGTTTGTCACGCTGAATTTCATGTTTAGAATTTAAGATGCAACTGATTGGGTCCTTCTAACCTTGGATCAATCCTACTTTTTATATACCCTTCCTAGACTTAACATTTGTTTGATTTTAACCTAATCAAGTCTCAAAATGATGCCATAGTTGCAGTTGTAAGTGATAGATGGCATAGGAGAAGTAACTATCTTTAACTCTAAAATAGTCATTTCAACCATATAATCAACAATCAATCGTTTTCTAGTTTGCCCCTTTACTTGGTACAGAGTAAAGAGAATTGACTGAAAGCAGTCTAACAAACTATACTTTAGCTCGGATAAGATATGACCCAGCTCTTTACCGAATCTTTTCCCAAACTCTATTATCCATTTTCATCGTTAATATTTTTTTTCTCACCAAAATACACAACCAAAACTTCTTTGTTCTTGTCTTTGGTTTTTTTCCTTCTTTTTTGTTGTGAAGAGTAGTTTTATAGATTGATTAAATGCTCAATTGGTGCAAAACTTGCCAATTGAATGAAGTAATCTTTTTATGAAACAGATTTTTTGTTGAGTTTGATCTTGTTCCACTGGCAAGTGCTTCCCTCGCAAAGGTTCATGTTGCTCACATGCATGATGGCAAAAAAGTTGTTGTAAAGGTAATTTTTTGGTGTTCTTCCATTTGCATAGGCAACTAGAGCTTCAAACTCAGATTGAAAATCTCTATGGCATAAATTTGGAACTTTTCATATTAAAGGTTACATTCTCTATGATGTCCTAATGCTTTGTTTCTTTGTTTTTTTTTTTTTTTTTTGGTTAGCTTGTTAGTACACACCACGTTAGTACACACACTCAATGTTAGCCACCCCCACTAGGGATCAATACCAAGACCTCAAGTGTTGAAATAAGGTATCTCCACTCAGTCTACCAGTTGAGCCATGGATCTGAGTGTTATTTATTTATTTATTTATTTTTACATCAGGTGTGAAGAAGAAAGTTGATAAAGTAATGTCTGCATTGAAGGAATAGACTCAAATTTCCTATGATTTCAAAAAGAAAACAAAGGTGTATATCTGAACTGTTGTATTGTTGCCTCTTTGATTTGTTAGAAAGGCACTATAATAGGCATTAGGTGATTCTTTAAAATAAAACTCAATGACACATTTGATTTTCAAGAATGGTTGAATGGGAGCAATGAGAAATATGAATATGTCCAAAATGAAATACTAGATGGTCCAAACAGTGGACTTAGCCTCTGGATGCTAATATATCTAAAGAGTCACTTTGATCTAAGGATCAGTGTGATATAAACCTCCACTGTCTGAACTGTATGTCTTAAACTCAAGTGTGTTCCTAGCAAGTCTTTAAAGGTGTTTTATTCTCTATAGTATCATAATGCTTTGTTTATTTGTTTCTTTATTTCTTTCTTCTTCTTTTTTTTTTTTTTTTTTTTTTTTTTTTTTTTGTTTTGTTTTATTTATTTATTTATTTTTGCATCAGGTGTGAAGAAGAAAGTTGATAAACTAATAGTACTTGTGGGAAAAGAGAGGAGAAAATGACCATAGACCTATGGCTACGAATTATAATGGTAGCCATAGATTGTCGATAATATCAACCTTAATTCGATAATATCGAAGATGAATGCCAAATTGTCCAGCAACAAAACTCGAAAAATTGATGAATTTTCGATATTATCGAGAATGGCTCGATAGTATCGAGTATAAGTTATCGATAATATTAAAAAATGATAGATAGTATTGATAACTAATATTGAGTAATAATTGTATACCTATGGCTACGGATTATAACCGTAACTAGAGGTAGTAGCCGATATAGCAGCCAACTTTGATAGTGGGACATGACATTAAGGGGTTGGCTACCAGATCGGTTATAATATCTATGGCTACGGTTATAATCTGTAGCCATAGAGGGCCGCCACATCATCATGGCCTAGCTTACTTAAAAAGCAGGGGTATTTTCGTCAACAATTTCAGTGTCCGTACCAGCAGGTCTAAGCTCATATGATAAGTTTGTTTCGCTTCGTAAAAACCACCACTGGATAAAAGGTGGGGCCCACAGTCGTAAGTTTCTCGGTCAATAATTAAGATTTATGGTGGGTAGTCTATCAAGAGCTGGGTGGATTGAATGGATGGGTCTGATCAGTCAATTGGGTTGTCCAGATGAGTTGACGACCGTCCGTCAGAGTTCTTTTAACTGCCCAACGGTAATCCTCAAGAATCATGAGATTAGTAGCTAGGATCTGAACTGTGTACTACGGATTGGACAACGCCTAAAATACACTGGTCAGATGATCCTAGCTGCCAATTGAACGACTGCTAGTTCCTCTAGCTGCCCAATGGTAATCTTCAAGAATCATGCGATCAATGGCTAGGATTATCTCAGCGGTGCAATTTCTAGGTTACAACCCATCCAAGGTATGGCCTGACAAATGAATGGTCTGGATCTGGATCTAGTAAATGTGTGCCACGTGCCCGGAGATTGAGAGATAGCTCAAAGATCTAAGCATTTCAAGCATCGGTTAGTTTCTGAGAGGAACCAGTCGTAGTGATGTGTTATGCACGCTTTCTCAATCGAAGAGAAACAGACATGAGCCCTAATTCCTCCCTTTATAAAAAGAAGAAAGTGGGCCCAACCGAATGGTCGGAAATGATTAACCACTTACCACCTCTTAATAGATGGACGCGGATCACATACTACCCCTGGCTAGGGCTGAAAGTCAGGCGGGTTGGGTTGGGTTGGGTTGGGTTGGGTTGGTGCTCAACCCTAGCCTAAACCAAGGTTCTTGTACCTCAGCTCTAACCTAACCCAACCCAACATCGGGTTGGAAATTCTCAACCCAAGCCCAACCCAAGTGGGTTCGGTCAGGTTGGTCGGGTTGATCGGGTGGATACATGCTAATATTTTAATGATTGCATTAGTTTATCGTATTTCAATATACGTTTTATTTTTTATATCTATGAATATATTAATTATATATGTATTTCTAAACAAACAAGCTAAAATATAAGACAACTACTCATTTAAAAGTCACACAATCTATTTGGGAGAGAGAAATCGAGCATATCTTGTTATCTTAAGTCATCGGAAATGATGTGGACCAAAGAGACCTGACAACACCGGAATTTCCTATTTTCAACACATGATCTACACTCAATTATAATTTATAAGTAATTTATATATTGATCGGGTTCGGGTTGGGTAGAGCAACCCAAGACCTCAACCCAAGCTCGACCCAAGTTTTATCGGGTTGGTGTTTGTATAGCCCAAGCCCGAGATTGGACTCGATACATCCTGCCCAAGCCCAACCCAATGCTGAGTTGGTCGGGTTCAACCCGCCCAACTCTCAGCCCTACACCTGGCAGGACCAGCTAGAGACGAATGGTCTTGTCAGGGGCTCACTGTGATATATGTGTTTTATCCAAGCCATCCATCCATTTTGAAAGATCATTTTAAGGCATGAGCTAAAAGACGAGTCAGATTGAGGGCTCAAGCAGTTGTGACAATGATCTCACCGTTGAAACCTTCCCAGGGCCCACCGTGATGTTTATTTTCCATCCAACCTGTTCATAAGATCACATAGACTGTGTTGATAAAACACATACATCACGGTGGGCCACACAGAGCTCCGGATAGGACCATCCATCTCTAGCTAGGTCCTGGTGGGGTAGTAGCCAATCCGAGCCGTTAATAGATGGTAGCCCTTGGATCTCTCAAGCTAACACGTGCGAGCGGCGAGGTAGCAGGGCATGGGCAGGTAAGGGCACGGTCAACGTTGTTGGGTAAGGGTGCATTTGGTAGATATTTCATGATTAATTTAATCTAATTTGGTACAAGTTTCATGATATTTGGGGCAACCAAACACACCCTCAAGGTGGTCCTATTATTTTTTTTTATTTTTTTTTGGCTTCAGTGGCATCTTTTAGGTCCCACTTAGCTGCACTTTCTGGTGAATGTTGGAATCGGACAATCCTAACCACCCAATTCAAAGCCTCTAAACAAATGGTTGCCAACAATGATCGGTGTCCAATGGGGAAGATTAGACGGCTACAATTGTTTAATCAGTGTTAGCCTGTATAGTCACCCTTGCCCTTCCAAAGGTACAATCCATACCATCTTACAAGGCTGCATAGCCCTATAATGGGAGGGGCCAGGGACGGGTGGACCTCAAGTGAGATCAAGAGCAAAAACGCCATGCTTCACATGGAAAGCTACTACTGAACATGGTTAAGAGATTCTTCACAGCTTGTGGGATATGCAAATCCAACTCCAACTGAGGCCGAGTCAACTCAGACAAGTCACACGTTTCTTCCTTTTTATGAATAGGTTGCTCCTGTAGAATTGAAGGCTAATACAAGTGGGATATGCAAATCCAACTCGCCAAGGCTGCTTGCCGATCCAGACTATACATGAGCTGGGAACCCCCACAGGTATGATCCATAGATCAGCTGGTCCAATCATCAGTAGAGCTATGCACAACTCAAATGCAGATACTGCTGATCTTTCTTTAAAGATTCATTTTCTTCATACCCATCATGTGTCCCACCTGATGACCAGACCGTCCTGAATTTCAGGCTACTTTACCTACTAAGTGGGTCCATCAGATCTCACATACTGCAATTAAGGAAGAGGAGATATCAATGGGTGTACACTCTTTCATTTTGACATTTATAATTCATACACAAAAAGGTATTTTGATACAGAACCTCTGTAGTATTCCCCAATACTCCAATCCATTGGACAATCCTGAATAACAAAAGAATGGTAAGAAAAAAAATTAAGTTACAGTTGAGAAGGCGGCACAGATGTTAAAAATGGTATCTGAAAAGATTGGAAAGAATCGAGATGCCGGGTGCTTGTCTAAGGAGGGGCAGAGCCTTTGCAAGGAGCAAGGACACAATCCTCTAGGAAGGCGGTGAGCTGAGAAGTGTAGAGGCTTGGATGGTTGCGGAAATGGTCAACGTGAGGTGACGATACAAAATCGCATGCCCTGACTTCGTGCCCAGCCCTCCGCTGGTCCTCGATGAACGACTCAACTGATTTTGCTGGAATGACCCTGTCAGCAGAGCTGTAGATGTATAGCTGGGGGCACTTTGGTTGCTCCAATGATAATCGATCCAACACATCAGAGAGCCTCCTGTTGTTGACAATCAAGATTGTAGGAGTTAGGGGCCGGCAACAAACAAATCATGGATGGATAAATCAAGAAAATGACAATCATACAAGGATTCCAGTGAAACCTGGTGGGTCCAGTGTGCATCAAGTAAACAGTTTAGCAAAATGGTATCATTCTTCAACCGACTGATGGTCTGGTACTCATCAGCAGGTTGGAGCAATTGGCAGTTCATCACCATTCAATCTATATAGCCTGATTTTTGGACAATCTCTTTTCTTGACCGTTCAAAAATAGGTGATGGATCAGTTCAATATGGTCAAGTACTTCCAACGATCCAGACTCAAAAATGTAATAGGTACACGGATCAATGGTTTGCAGGTAGAGACCGCTTACTAAGTGGCAGTTGACACGCTCTGGATCCTAACCAATATCCATGTGTTGTCGCCTTGCCATGCCAACAATGTTATACTCAAATAAGAAAAGAGGCACTATAATACACTGACAACTTTAACACATGAATTAGGAACTGTCAAGTACTCATCTAAGTCTAATGAAGTCAGCCATTAAAGTTGCATGGAAGGGGGTTTATCAGGTCTTGATGTGTCCATTCCATACAATTGAGGCCCACACTTTATCCAGACAGTTAATCTGATGGGCCCCAACGGAGATTGGGGAAGCCAAAATATCTTCCAGATTGGAAATCTTATCCACAGAATTTTTGGCATTTCTCTATGACCAGTGCTGTATTGTTTTTTCAGCCATCTATTTCTCTACGATCAATGGGTTAGGATCTTCCAATCCAGGACTTTCAGGCATTCCCACTCCCCCACTCAGCACATTCCAAGAAATAACAGGCACCAAACCATGGCCCACACTTGCCCAAATAGGTGCATCATGACGCTTATTCAAATTCCAATGCATCAGGTCCCAGAACTCCATCCAAATTCCAATAGATTAGGACCCAATAATTCCACTGAACCAAAACCTTTTTAGAATGTGGGGTACACTCAGCCAATTGAGTTCGAAATTCTTAAGCTATAGGCTGATTTTTCAAAATTTTAAGCGCTCAATCTAGTTTTTGAAATTTAGCTCTCACTTCATCTGTAAAGTTCGTTACCTGTTCACAGGAGGAAGGTTCAGAACCACCTCAAAGAACTTCTCCAAGACCACCAGCAAAGCTGCTTCCGCAACTGCAGGTTTGGGTTCCACAGCAGTCTGGGTGCCGACCAAAACCTCCACCCCTGAATCATTAGAATTCAGCAATCCCTTTGTGGCGATGCTCTGCTTTTTCAAAAACGCAGCAGAGAAACCAGATGCCCAGACCTAGAAAATATGAAAACAAGTTTCTCAGTATATGTGCAGAACTCACGAACTAAAAAAACTAAGGACCAAAAGAAGGAATAGAGAAAAGAAAGTCATGTTATAAGAGCTACATAACAGCATCAAAATCATGCCCCCATTGGATTACGAGTGATCTCATGCTCACCAACCCATGTGTAAATTTGCACCACAATACTTTAAAATTAGTATATAAAAAAATTGAAAATAATTTGTATAACAATATTGAAACACGTTATGATAAAAAAATAAAAATAAAAAGACACCAAAAGCAGAAAAGAAAAAAAGAAAAAAAAGAGGCCTCAGAGCAATGTAAAGCATATACCATAAGTAAGGACTAATGGAGGTTTATACTTTGCGCATGCTTTGTTTATCATGTTAATAACAAATTAAAGGACTAATGCAAGTTTATAATGTGATCATGCTTTGTTTATCATGTTAAAAACAAATCAAAGAAACTTCTATGAACTATTTCACCTGTGGGTCGGGGGCAGCAACAGGAGCTGAATCCACGATGCAGCCTTTGATCCGCTCTGTTAAAGATGGATCCTGCTTCTGAAATTTCTCGAGGAGAACTCCATATCTATAATGACAGAAAACCAAAGATAAACGGGTTAAAAAGAACTCAAGACAAAAGATTGAAGTGAGTAAATGAACAAAACCGAAGATGAAACATAAATTCATGAGAACAAGAAACAACTCACGTTAGCCAACCCGTGTTGCTGAAGGTGTGGAAAACCAGGTTCTTCCCATGCTCTTCTCCTACCCAACTGGCCAAATGATTCACCAGCAAGTCTAACTGCTGTTCAGCTTTCCCTCCAAGCTGGTAGCTGATGATATCAGCCATAGGAAACGTGAAGGTGACAGCATGAAATCCCCTCGAAGTATACCAGTCTGCATATCTCTTCAGATGTCTCTGCTTCGCTCCTAGCCAGCCAAGCAAAACCACCACTGTCCGAGACTTTTCAGACGAACAGTCTGGATTCCCTGACACCACATGAGCTTCTGTCTCCGGTGAATGCCATCTATACAGAACCTCCAAAGGGGTAGAAGATGTGAATTCAGCCCGCTGTGCAGGTTTAGCTAAATTTGCAGATTGGTACAAGGATAGAAGAACAGGAGGAGATGTAACAGAAGCAGACAATGAGCCAAACAGAAAATTGGGTATGGAGTGAAGGCTTGAATTAGGAACAGACACAGGAAACCTCCAAGCTGATGACAGATTCGAGAGATTAGAAACAGAAACCCGAGGCACCCATGACTTTGACCCTTCAGCTGAATTGGAAGAAGTCGTGATTGATGGTTTTGTTAATGAAGGTGGGTCTGATGATTTGGGGTGCGGCAACATATCGGTGAGGTCTGCAGATACGGCAGTCACGGCAACAGCAGCGGCTGCAGTTAGAGGTCGATGAAGAAATCCAGACAGAGAACCCATTGCAGCAACTATCTGATTTTTCTCATGCCAAAAACAAGCAATTCTCCAGTGAGTAAAAACTCATTAGAAAGGGGACTTTCAATAGAATTTGAGGAGGAATCAACAACCCAAAAGTATGGATAGTTAGTGAAATAAGAGACGTGGGGGAGATGTAATCTAGAAATCTAGAATAAACGGTTTCTTAAAAGGCCAAGCAAAAGAATATTCATTTAGATTCCTTAAATAACAAGGACAGACATGAAAATTGAGTAAACAAAAATATACACGAGCTCCACGCGGGAAAGCTTAGTCAAATCAGGTTGCTACCGTTTGCTGGTCATTTAGTAAGTTTGAAAAGGCAAAAAAACAAACACGTTTTCCTTTTTGTGTGTGTTTTTCCTCCTGGATACATGCTGGGTCAGCACGTGTGCTCCTCCAGAACTGAGAGCACGTGCTGATATTGGCATACTTCAGCAAGAACCGAGATTTCCATCAGGTGGCCCAC
The DNA here is from genome assembly GCA_021015155.1 of Magnolia officinalis. NCBI lineage: Eukaryota > Viridiplantae > Streptophyta > Magnoliopsida > Magnoliales > Magnoliaceae > Magnolia > Magnolia officinalis. The sequence goes on from JAJHSJ010000950.1 coordinate 41,710, forward strand.
CTGATGGAAAGCTCAAATCTTCTATACTTGTGCCTTATTAGCTTGTGTGCTTGCGCGTGCATGGGCAGGCTACGTAGTTAGTGTCTCAGTCCTGTGTAGGCCCATGTATATGATTTATCCACACCGTCCATCCATTTGAACAGATCATATTTTAAGGGACGAGACCAAAAAGGAGGCAGATACAATTCTCAAGTGGGCCACACAGGAAAAATTAGGGATTGATTGCCTCCCATTGAAAACTTCTTGGGGCCACGGCTGTTTTTGATGCAGCTGATAGTTGTGTTTTCCCTAGGAAGGTTTCAACGGTGGTGTCATTATCACCACTGTTTCCTGTGGTGTGGCCCATTGGAACCTTGGATCTGTCTCCATTTTGGGCTCATGCTTTAAAATGGTTAGTTAAAATGGATGGATGGCGTGGATAAAACATACACATCACGGTGGCCCCATGCAGCCTCTGCTTGGCAACCCTCGTGGTGACTTTTCTTATCCTCGAAGATAGGTGCAACCTGATTCTGTCAATGGGCCGGGCCGTAAGGCCCATTGACAGGCTAACGTAAAGGGTATTATCGTCATTTGCATTTGTAAGTTCTGTAATTACGAGAGAAAGGAAAGGAGGGACCTCTTACCGAGAGAGAAAGAGAGGGGCAGATGTTGTAAATACTCGGGAATAGATGGGCGTTCAAGGAAAGCGGGCAGGCTGTCAAGGATCTTATCTTGACAGCCCGACCATCTGCAAGCCAATCAAAGCCAATCAAAGTCGCCTCTCTCTCCGTCTGTTCGATTTAAACTGCATTAAAAAAACAAACAAACGACGGAAGAAAGATCAATGGTCAATACTCTCTCCATATTCACAAATTTGCCCTCATTGGTCAAGTGGAGGGGCTATGAAGGTCTTTTCCTCGTGAATTTGACTACTTTGCCCCCAACGGTTCTCAAGAGGGTATGGTAACCCCGGACTGCTGTGGGCCCCACGTCAACTGCACATCAGATCCACCCCGTCCATTAGATGGGCCCTTCGAGTTTACACCTCGGTGCCAAATCACCCCGAACGGAGATTCAGGGAAGGGATGTCCAACCGCCAACCGGTCCCAACTGTTTGGGGACCAGCCACTGTTCTGCTGATGGGCATGATATTTGGTTTCTACGGTGAGGATAAGGGGGATAACACGATGGACGGGGTGGATCTGTGGGCCCATAGCTGCCCAGCACCTCTTTCCTATATGGGAATGGGAAAGGGCGAGTTGGGCGAAAACGGTCATTTTACAAAAGAGGAATTCGCTTACTTGGTCTGATGGGCCCAGCAATGGACAGGGGATGCCCCAAAATTCGGAAACGGATTGGTCGGTGCTAATTGGCTCACCATGATGTATTTGTTTCATCCATGCCGTCCATATATTTTTATAGATCATTTTACGGTATGAATTCAAAAATGAGGTATATCCAAATCTCAAATGGACCACATTACAGGAAACAGTTTTGAACGACGGTCGACCATTAAAAACATTTTGGGGGCCACAAAAGCTTTGGATTATCTTCATCTGGCCTGTATGACCTAATCAACAGATTGGATGTCAAATAAACAGTGTAGTGGGCCTTAGGAGGATTTTAATGGTGTATATCCAATCACTATTGTTTTCATGTGGTGTGGTCCACCTGAGATTTATATCCCTCTCAGTTCTAGGATCAAGCCATAAAATGATATTTAAAAATGGATGAACAGAATGGATGAAATACATACATCATGGTGGGGCCAACAGACCACCGACCACCAGCCACGGAGCTGGCGGCAGGGGGGAGTAGCCAATCCGTTTCCCCAAAATTCCTACTGATTGTAAAATCCCAACCATCCGATCACTGATCTTTTCCATCTTGACCACTGCTGCGTGTGTTCTTGACTGCCTATTTGCTTGCCAAAGAAACGGATAGGATCTTCCAAGCAGGGGAGATTTGTGGGGACACCCCTGACCGGAGTTTGGGAATGGGAGCCGCATCTGAGGGTGCAGTCATCGGCTGTATATAACCGTTTCCCCCCCGAGTATCCAATCCATGCAAAAGGTGGGCCACACCGTGATGGTCGCCTTATACGAAAATCAGGTAGATGCACAAATCAAGCCGTACACGATATCAGAATCAATGGATAGATAGCGGTATGACTCAGTGAAATGGTGTGGGCCAACCAATGAATGGAACGATCTGAGTTTCATATCAGATGATAACCATGGCGTGGCCCACTTTTTGAGCGGATTGGATATTCTAAACATGTAGAAGGGAAAATATAGCTGTATCATAAGCTCCTGTACACATTGCTGAGGCTCATTCTCCAAAAAATAGGCAAATGCTTTGCCCTAATTTCAATAGACCAGGAATCGGCTCTGGAAACCCCAAAAAATCGGAAGAGGAAAGAACAAAGTAGAAAATCAGCCTCAGAAACCCTTTAAAAAAAACGAAAACGAAAACGATCACAATTTCATCTGGAAAAACCTCGAATCCATCGTATAAAAACAGCAAAAAACAAAAGAAAATCAAGAAATAATCAAACCATGCTCTATCGAGCATCGAATTCCGCAAAATTTTTAAAACAAAATTTCAAAAAAAAAAAAAAACGAGAATGTACCTCATAAAACCCTAGAAACACCCAAAGATCGGAATCTCACCTCCAAAAACCTCAAATCTCTCATGAAAGAAAAGGAAACAGGAACAATACAGAAAACATTGCAATAATCGCCAAACCAAATCAATCCAAAAATCAAAATACGCGGAAGAAAAAGAGAAAAAGGATCGAAAATTCACCTCTGAAACGCTAAAAAAAACAACAAAAGATGGAAATCTCACCTCCAAACACCTGAAATCCCTCTCCTTCGATAACCGAATCGATTGACGATGATATGAATTTTATTTCTATTTTTAGACTAGTCTGCTTTTCTTAATTAGCGTGCCTTTTCTGCAACCTGATGTATGGATTCCAGACGGAAGTCCCCAAATTTGAAATCTCTACCCCACTTTTTGAAAGGACAGGCCCCTTTAAATGCACTTTTTCTCCTAGCAAGAAGCGAATGCTAATATGCTGCGGAATATTCTTCCCCCCATTTATAGGAACAGGCAGATTGATGATGACGCGGATCGGCAGCACGGATGCGGATTGCGTCCTACTCAACTTATCTACGCCGTCCATAGCTTCTCTCATATCATTTTAAGGTATGTCAAGAAAAATAAATGAAACAGATCTTAAATAAGAGAGGATGGGCATGGTAAACAAATACATTACGGCGGGCTCACCTATGGAACTGTTCATTCGTGACCAGAGGGGCATGTTGCGCAACACGCCAACATCGCAGTAGGCCTGGATCAAATCTTAAGGGGTCGTTTGGCACCGTGGATTGGAGGGGATTGGAGGGGGTTGGCAATCCCCAGGCCGTTTGGCACCATAAAGTAATTGGGGATTGGCAATCCAGAGGGTTTGCAATCCCCTCAATCTGGGGGTTCGTAATCCACGCTCGGACCTTGGATTACCTTTTTGCAGTAGCTCAACGGTCGGTCTGACCGTTTGAAATTTCCTCCTTTAAAAACTCATTCGCATGCGCCCATTTACCACAGTTCTCTCGATCGCTGTTACAGAGGGGAGACGGACTGTTTGTTTGAAGGTGACGGACAGTTGAAGGTGACGGACAGTGAAAAGGTTGGTTTATAAAGTTTTTTGAATTACAATTTATTAGTTGCATGGCCATTAAAATGTTTATACAAAATCTGTTCCGATTATGTAATTACTTGTCAAAATTTATCTGTATGGCCAAAATATTGTACTAATTTAGGCTTAACATGAGCCACACCAAATTAAACAGTGAATGGAGGGACGAGAACACTTTATTCATATGTCCCACCATGATAATTATATGGACGGTGTAATCCAGCCATTATATAGTCCATTAAAATTTAAGATTTGAGAAAAAAAATTTATGAGTAAATATCATTCAAGTGTGACATATGAATGAAAACAAATTCAACCATTAAAATTGCTTTTACACACTATTTTAACTGTGTGATCAACTGGAACTACCAATGGCCCTAAAATTTAGGTCCTATGCGTAAATAAGATAAATCATATTATAGTCGGAGTAGATTTTCACTATTATGAAGGAACCTAAAGAACTTTATTTTTTTTCAATAAAAATCAAGTTGGCAACGTCCATGCCTATGAAGCCACCACAATTTAGCTGTGCATTCTTTAAAATACACTGCAGGGCCACCATCATTCATTCATATTATCCCCTCCGTTCATTTGTTTTATCAGATACTTTTAGTAGGTTAACATAAAAATAAAGCATATAAAAAAACTAGGTGGACCACACCATTGAAAAAAGTTTGTGCTAGAACATCTATGGTTGAATAGTGCTGAATAATAGCTCTGAATAGTGCTGAATAATAGCTCTGTGGTCCGACCATTGTACAGTGCCTCTATCATAACATGCTTGGCTGTCCAAACAGGATTTTAAATTTCGCTGGCTCTATTCAAAATTACAATTTTGCCTGGCCTGAGCCCAGCCCATTGACGTAGGCTTTGTTCCAATGCCAAAAGTACAACTACTGGATGATCCTATCTATTTTGTACCCATCAATTGGATGGCTAGGATTCTCTATTAAAGTGGCAAACAAGGTGGGCCGACGGTGTTTAAGGTGATTATGAAACCTAAGTTTCCATATCCAATCTTGATGGCTTAATTTATATGCAATTGATGGTGAAATTTAGTGGGCCCACTTTTCTGGCCCACCAGAAGTTTGGAATTACATTATTTTTTCCAATGTGCATATTTTGATGGGCTTGTTATAACTATTATTTATGTTGTAGTATATTTTAATCAATTTGGGTATTTTAAATAATTTACTTGGTCTCCTTAAATATTCATGCAAATATACTACAAAATTTGAGGGGGTTTCAAATCCACACTCCCAAACACAAATTTTACAATCCAGGGGGTTCCAAATCCAAGGTGCCAAACAAAAACAGGGGGGTTCCGAATCCAGGGGGTTGGCAATCCAGGGGGTTCCGAATCAAGGGGGTTTCAAATCCACGCTCCCAAACAAGCCCTAAGCCTCACCCACAAACGATAAACAGGAAGAAATATAAACTAGAAACAGAATCAAAGCATTCGACAAACCACAAGACAAGATATACGTAGAAAAACTCCAATCTAGGGTAAAAAACCACGGATGCAAACTTCCACTATGAAGAACAAAGATTACAAGACAATATACTAACCTCTCCATTGGAAGTACAGAGAAAATCTCTTGCCCACACCTTAGAAATATTTTCCAATATTCACCTTAACCCTAGAATAGCCCTAGGGACCCCAATTTATAGTTTTGACAACTTCCCTTTCCGCATCCCAGTTGTGAAAGGACTTGCGACACGAAATTCGCGCATGTGGCTCCACTTCTCAACAATCTCCCACTTGGAGATACATCGTCATAAACTTTTATCTTCTTCATCCGGAGTGCACCACCTCCCCGTCTTCAAGCTTGAAGACCAATCAAAGCTGAAGAACAGCTTCAGCTTCTCTCGTGTGACCGCCTTGGTCAACATATCTGCAGGATTCTCACTTGTATGAATATTCTCCAGAGCAATCGATCCATCTTCCAGTAACGAACGTATGAAGTGATATTTGATGACAATATGCTTGATCCTTGAATGAAAGGTTGAACTCTTGGCCAAGTGTATTGCACTCTGACTGTCACTGTACAGTTTGCAATCTGTTTGCTTCTTACCCAACTCTTCCATGAAACCTTGCATCCACACCATCTCCTTGCATGCTTCTGTAGCCGCAACATATTCTTCTTCTATCGTACTGATAAATACTATCTTCTGTAACTAAGAGACCCAACTGACTGCAACACTACCCAGAGTAAAGACATAACCTGTAGTGCTTCTCCTGCTGTCAATATCTCCTGTCAAATCTGAATCCACGTAGCCTTGTAGCTTGATTTCCGATCCACCATAGCGCAGCCCTACATCCTTAGTACCGACAAAATATCTAAGGATCCACTTCACGGCTTCCCAATGTTCCTTCTCGGGGTTGTTCATGAACCTGCTAACAACTCCCACTGCTTGAGCAATGTCTGGCCTCGTGCTCACCATAGCATACATGAGACTCCCAATAGCTGACATGTATGAGACTTTAGTCATGTAGTCCCGTTCCTCCTGTGTCTTTGCCCCTTGTTCCTTAGATAGCTTGAAGTGGTTGGCTAATGGAGTGCTAATCGGCTTAGCACCTCCTATATTGAATCGGTCAAGTACCTTGACTATGTACTCTGCCTGTGACAAAACTAGTTTCTTATTTTTCCTGTCACGCTTTATCCTCATGCCTAGGATTTGTTTTGCAGCTCCTAAATCCTTCATGGCAAATTCTCTAGACAGTTGTCTTTTGAGATCTGAGATGTCCTTCATGCTTGAACCAACCACAAGCATATCATCAACGTACAGAAGAATGATGATGTACGACATATCAAACTTCTTCAAATAACAACAGTGGTCTGCATAACATCTCCTAAAACCGTTTCCCGACATGAAACTGTCGAACTTCTTGTACCACTGCCTCGGGGCCTGCTTCAGGCCATATAAACTCTTTTTCAGTCTACGCACTTTGTTCTCATTTCCTGGTGCCACATATCCTATCGGCTGATGCATATATATCTCTTCTTCAAGGTCCCTATGAAGAAAGACTGTCTTAACATCTAGCTGCTCTAGATGTAAGTCCTCTGTAGCCACTATACTCAAGACCATGCGAATCGTAGACATTTTCACCACAGGTGAAAATATTTCAGTGAAATCGATACCTGCCTTTTGTTGAAATCCTTTCACAACCAATC
>JAJHSJ010000084.1:0-44230 GCA_021015155.1 Magnolia officinalis
ATGAAAAGGTAAGCTTGCTAGGCTTAGTGAAATAACCCAGCATGGTTCGTAATCATAGCAATTAAAATAATACAAGCACTGAATGTAACCATGTATGCACAATGATACAGATACAATGATGTATGAATGCATTAGATGGGATGATCGTCCATCTGCTTGGGTTGGAGGTCGTTAACCCCATCCACCCGTTGGGTAGGCTTTCACTTTTCGGTAGGCTTGGGCATAGCCTACATTTGGTAACGCTCTACCAGATCGACATTTCTTTCAGGGAGGGCCCTTAGGATCGACTATGCATTATGTAAATGTAATGAAAGATGGATAATATATGAATGTATCATTTTCATAACTGCCATAGATACTTCTCTTGATAAGTAAATTCAACTTACAATTATTATCATTCATGCAATTTGGCACAAATTAGCATATAATTTATCACATCATACAATATTGAAACAAAACACTCAAATCAGTACATCAATCATTTAAACCATCACAAATAATTTATTTTAATTCCAATGAATCATGAGACACGTTGGGTTACTCACCTGAGTCTTATATCAACAACATTATTATTCATCTGGTTATTTTACACGGTGGGGCCCACCTTTGATATACATCCTAGGTGGCCAAACCCTAAATGATCAAATAATTAAAATTATGTCTATTAAATTAAATTATCAAAATTTAGATTTTCTTTTTAAGATCCTGAAATTGAATGTCAAATGATTAATCGGGGTGGCCCACCGGATGATTGGATCATCCAAATTCTTAAAGTCTTGACATATTTTGCCTCTACACATTGGATGAATGGTGTGGATCTAACCACATATACATCGATGGCCCAACTCAACTTTCTACGCTAAATAATACCAATTAGTTGCGCAGAAATCTAAACTTTCCTTATTAAACATTTATAGATATGGCTAGTGTGGCCCATCCGATGGTCAGATCGTTCTGAAATTCAAGACATGGTTATCTTTTGGTGCTTAGGATCAAATGACCCGTTTAGATTTGTTTTAACACAATCAGATTCCATCCATTAAATTTATTCATAAAATATTACATGATCTTGTGTGGCGATGTTTGGTAAGCTAAGCTAGGATTATGCATGATATTCTTTTGGTTTTCGTGGTATTTGTGATGATAACGACATTTTTTTTTTTTGTTATTTACCTTAATTTTCCTACTTGATCTCACATGATATTTGGTTCATGCATCGGTCCTGCATTATCAAGGGCATAATCTTTATTTATGCTTCTCTTCCCTCCTATAATCCTTTTGCAACATTTTCAGGTTTAGATCTGTGATAAACATCCCCACCCCCCAAGTGCTTCTAGGTATGACCGTGGAGCCTTCCGCCCTTCTCTAACTATAGGGAATGCTTTCCCTTTTTCTTAATTATTTCTTACCCATAAAATTTGTTTATTTAGGGAAAAAGCAGTGTGTGTGTGTGTGCATGTCTGCGTACACGCATCCATCGCTTGCATTCATAGACTCCCTTTCTTGAACTATCTGTTGGTAAGTGAACTTTAGAAGTTACTTAACTTACAGTTTTTAGTGATTTCATTTGCTCAAAATTGCTAGGTTCATTCATTGGCGACCATGATATCCTTAAAGATGGAGATCCCTGAAAATGCATGGAAACAGGATCCTAGTGGCATTTCTCTTGCAAATTATGTTAATGCTAATCTTCCTAGCAATGTAAAAGTATTCAGCATTTTACCTTCCCAAAGGTAAGATCCGTTCATGGACTGGCATGAAAAATTAATTATGATTTGCTACACTATTTTGTTTAAGCTGTTAACTCGTGTACTCATTGAGAGAATACCAAGTTCTTTTCATGGCACTCAGCTACTCTTTTCCTTTCTTTTCAGGAGCTTTGATGCAAGAAGGGAATGTACAGTCCGAAACTATAGTTACCTTCTTCCCGCCGAAATAATAGGGATTAAAAGTGACTCCAGTTCTACAGAAGTAGATCTTCATATATCAGAGTTCAGTGACATATTGCAACGTTTTGAGGTAGCAATCTTGTTGTTGACTTCGGTAAATTAAAAATCCATGGCATTTACTTTATATGTTGTACTTCATTTTGTACTTTCATTCTCATATTGTTCTTTACCAATGGTGGCCAATTTTAATCCACAAGGTAAAGGTTAATAGTTTATTCCTGATCTGATGCAGTTTCTTGTTTATTATTCATGTATTTCATGGGTATAATGGCCATGGAGTCGAAAGATGACTATAACTATTACCTTCTTACTGAAAGGCATCCTTGATTCTAAGAAAGTAATGCTTTATTGTTGTGTTCTATTGACTGGATAACTATGAATGATATGCATGGACTCACATGCGACATAACTTGGTGGCCTCCATATAACATGCTGATTCCGAATATGTTAAGAATCAAAGCGGAAAGGGAAAAGTCAAGACCATCATGAGATAATATTGTAGAGCCTCATCGGTCATATACTTAAGAACTGCTACATTTTGCTAAATTTCAAGGCAACTGTGCAAGAGTTAAATTATTAAAATAAATCTGTTAACTCTTAGATTGGGGTAATGTTGTCAATTATTAAAAGTTATTTTGAGTCATGTTATGCTTTATATATATATATATGAAATCAATGTTTTAAATAGCTACACTATGTAGCGTGTAGCGGAAGCTATGTAGTGTAGCTTAGCCTTAATGCTACGTAGCTCATGAAAATATCTCAAGTTGTGTGTTGCCTATGCTCCATGATAATTTGCATATGCTGCACGCTACATGCTACGTAGCTCACATTACAAGTTAATTTTCACTACATTAAAATCAATTCATGTTTTCAATGATCTGTTACATTTTTCTATTTTCAATAAAAATTAATTAATCTTTCCAATGCTTTTAATAAAATAATATAAGTAACAATATTAAATTAGTTTTGTCGCTCTCTTTACCTTTACACTTAATCATTGAACTTTCTTATTACTTTAGGTTGCGTTTGATTGCACCAAATATCATGAATTTTTGTTGAATTCCATTATTAAATACTGATCGGTCTAATTTGGCAGAATATCATGAATTGGTGTAACCAAGTGCAACATTGATTAAAACTATACGCTATTCGCTATTTAGAACACTGATATATATATATATATATATATATATATATAGATATATATATATATATATATATATATATATATATATATATATATAAATGGTACTATGAGGTCGAGCTGTGTGAGCCCCACCATGATGTGTGTCGGACATCCACTCCAATCATATGCACCATTCCATGGTGGGTGATGAGCCTAAAAATCGGGTCAATCAATGACTTAGGTGGGCCACACAATAGACAACAGTGGAGAGCGGTTATCCACCCATTGAAAACTTAATGATTGTTCAGACATCCAACCTATCCACTGTGTAAGACTCGTACCCTGATTAACCTTCCGTACGCTTAACTTCTAGTGTTGGCCTACCTCAGAATGGATCAGATCAACGAGTTTTGATCAGACGCTCTGTTTTAGTACCTTAATGATCCGAGACCTATACCTAAATGACCACGCGCTGATTCCAACATCACGCGACACGCTCCATCAGAATCAACGCATGGCATGCATCGTATATGTGCATACACGTGACATGGGGCTCTCTTAGTATAAAATATCTGGAATAGTAAAATGTCGCTTTTAGGTAAAAAAAATCAAACGCATTTACGCCTCAACCCATACCGAGCCATGCCTTTTCCATGTCTTCTCGCCTCTCTTTTCAACGACGGCCATGCCGTCCTTGCCTATATAACCCTCTCTCATCTATCTCACCATCACTCCTGCATGAAAGAATATAAAGAAAGAAAAGATAGAGTCGAACGAGAGATTAGAGGAGGTTAGGGAGAAGGAGAGGCGATCTCAACCGTTCGTATACACCCCGTCTCCAAATCAACTATTGAAGTGAGTGCACGGGTCGTTTACCCATTGTCTTGATGTCGGGCCCATTAAATGGACTCCATCTTGATGTATATGTTGTTATCCATGTCATTTTTTCATTTTGCCTGAAGGTGGGACCTACCTGTCCACGCTCTTTAGTGGCCAACGTGTGGTCCACCTTGATATGCATATGATTCGTATATATGGCTCTCATAGTGGCAGAAGCTCATTCAATGGCTGGAATTCCATGTTTTCTTTGCTCTCTCCATTTATCTTTTCTTGGGCTTTGATGGATATGTAAAGCCTAGTAGGCCCACCATGAGCTGGCCAACCTCATGGATGGAGTAGATCACTCACGTGGACCCCACTTATGTATTTACAAAATAAAAATAAAATAGGTAGTCAGTGTCAAAGACACTGCATGCAGAGAAGTTGTTTATGTCAACAAGGTGAGAGAAGTTTATCAGTTTTCACTTGTAGATCCACCTTAAAGCATGTGATTAATCCATGTTGTCCATCCTTTTTGTCACATTATTTTAGGATGGGGGTCTAAAGAAGAGATAAATCCATATTACAGGTGGGCCACACTACAAAAATTGTGGGGTTGAAATATCACCATTGAACTTAGCATTTATTGCCACCCAACCTGTAATTAATGTTAAGTTCAGAAACAATAGGTGGTCCACTTATGGGACCCACCTTGAGGTTTGTGTTAAATTCAATCTGTTCACCTGTTTTACCATATTATGTTAGGCCACGGGCCTGAAAATGAAGCATACCCTAATCTCATGTGGGCCACACCACTGAAAATAACATTTTCCACCATTGAAACCCTTTAGGGTCATTGTAAGCTTCAATTTTCATCAAAATTAATTGCTCATAGGTCTCTTTGGGTTCGCCTTGGGCTGGCCAACACAATGAATGGACTGAATCATCCAAATCGAGCCCCACTCAGTTCGAAAATATAAAAAAAGAAAAGAAAAGAAAGAAACACCGGGAAATTGTTCAAAGGACACTGTTGTCCTCAGTAGTGGGCGGAAGCCCATTTGGGCGTGGGAAAAAGGGTCCTACTCGTGGGACCTACCTTGATGCATATATTGCATCTGCACCGTCCATTTGATTTGTCATATCATTTTATGGCTAGACAATTTTTTTAAAGACATAACCAGACCTCATGTGGGCCATATTATAGGAGAGTAGGATTGAACGTCCAATGTTGTAACCTTCATAGCTCCAATGTAATGTTTATACGCCGTCAAACCTATCCGAAATAGGGCTCTTTGGGCCAGTCATGTATTGGCCAATCTCATGGACGGATTGGATCATCCATATGTGGACACCACACATCAAAAAAATAAAAAAAGAAATAAATAAAATACAAAAAAAGGGAAGGTTGATGGAACAACAACGTCCAGAAGACACTACCGTCCAGCAACATGAGCAGAGGGCAGAAGCCCCCCTTAGGCGCTAGGGTGGCCCCACGTGGGACCCACCTTGTTGCATATGGTGTATCCACACCGTCCACCTATTTTGTGAGATCATTTTAGGTCATGAGCCCAAATATGAAGCAGATCCCGATCTCAGGAGGATCACACCACCCAAAATAATTAGGACAGAGATGTCCACCGTTGAAGTCTTCCTAAGGCCACGTTGATTACTTCACCCAACCCACACGTTTGAAGTCACATGTGACCTGCATGGATGAAAGGAATGCACAAATATCAACTTGATCTCGTACTCCTGTGAGCCCCACCTTTAGATTAGTGGCAATTAAATGGCTACATTGAAAAATTCTCAGTACTTGTAGTGTTGTTTGACATCCAACCTGTTTTGCAAGTGACACCGACCTGTATGAAGGGAAATCACATATATTAGCTTGTTTCAACTAGTGTACGTGTTTGTATCTACACCGATTAATTATGGAACCCACCTAACATGTATAATATCCACACTGTCCATCCTTTTGCCCTGTCATTTTAAGACTAGTGGAATAGAACAAGATCTCTGGTGGACCACACCACAGGAAACTGTGGGGACAATGATGTCCACCGTTGGAACTTTCCAAGGGCTCTACCATGATGATTGATTGTCATCCAACCTGGTGACAAGGTCACCCAGGTCCGGACGTGACCAAACCCCAAATCTAGGGCAGATCTAAGGCTCCAGTGGACCTCACTCTAAGAAATAGCAGTGAATGATTGTCCGCAGTTGGAAGCTTCCTGGGGCCACCATGTAATTTTCTTTGCAACCGAACGTGTTTGTATAAAAGAAAATCACAAATGTTAGCTTGATTCAAAACATGGCCACTGGTCATTGGAGTCCACCGTGAAGTATATGTTTTATCTAAACCATACATCTGTATTACTAGCTCGTTTTATGCACACAGGCCCAAGTACGAGGTTGATGCAAGTCTAAGTGGGCCATGTCACATGGATATTTAAATTTCTACTAGGACTGCCATTCGGGTCCACACGCTTTATCTTAAGCTATTTAATGTTGATTATCACATATATTGTGCAACCTACATTGTATACATGAATGAGAATATGTGTGTACCAAGATTGGTAACATGTTATTATACCTGGCCCTGACAAGGTCGACATAATAATATGCTTAGTATAAGGCATACCATGCTCATTCATATGCCCACATAGATCATCCGTACGCCTGTTATGGATTTTGATTGATTATAGCATACGCCTTTCGGCTTGATATACTTAGGGGACTCGTACAAGACACGGTTGCCCGCATGATAATCATATGACTTGAATAGTGTGATTCATGCCCGACGCATTATGTATGTCACGTTGCATATACTCCATAGCGACACCAGGGATGCAGTCCCGCAGCCGGGATGTGGCTGTGTATATGAGTATGGACACCGAAAACTATTGAGGTTATAGGGTGTCACAGACGTCCCTGGGTGAAAGTCCTTAAACCTTGTGGTACCAGTAAGATGCTCCAATGTCTAGACTGAGTGAATTTATGAGCGCACGATGGCTGGATACTGGTAGGCCGTGTCTCCCATTATGTTGGAGTCGATTGGAAGGTGGTTTGACCTTACCCGCCCAGGTGAAGAGGGCTATATGCTAGGTTGAGTCTGACTAGCTCGTGAAATGGGTTCGTTATCGACGAGTCAGGTGGGTTTTCGTATATCACTGACGAGGCAGATAGTAAGGTCTCTTGCACTCGCTTGGTCTCACACGCAATGGGCGGCAACCAGTGTCGGTAGTAAATTAGACCCCAGTGATGATCCAATTGTGAACTGTTATAAGATGTGAATTAGACATTAGGATTGGCATGTGACATATGGTAATCATACATTCATGTAGCACTCGAGATTGTAGATGCGTAAATATAATTCAGTGTTATACAATCGTGGGCTTGGTCCCCAATAGGTATGAGACTATTCGAGATTAGGAGGTTATCATCCTGGAATTACATTACATGTTAGGTATGAGACTAACATGTGTTGTAGCCCTGGGTGCAAGGCGTTATCGGCATATGATACTACGCACTACGACTCATTCATGCATCATGTGTTTTTATATTGCATTGCTGTATATGACATTTGGCTCGATGGGCCTTTACTTTGTATAACCTTGGTATGACCATTAGCATTCATGGACTTGGCAGCATAGCTCTTCATCATTTTCACATACTCTGATATTGATCTAATTGTCATATCTATTGTGCACCCCCCCTCCATCATTTTCACATACTCTGATATTGATCTAATTGTCATATCTATTGTGCACCCCCCCCCCCCCCCCCCCCCCCCCCCCAAAGCTTCGTAGTAAGTTACGCATGTTGTTCACATGCATATTATGCTAAACAACAATAGTGATGCTGGAGCACATGCCTAACCTTCTAGAGTTTTTATATATTTATTGTATTTTCTTTTCCAGTACTGTACCCAAATCCTTTTATGGTGAATGAATGTGATGATGTTTTGGCTAGTGGTATATTCATGGTTATGCTTCCCTTAAAAAAAAAATAATTTTACTGTGAAAATCCTCCTTGTGGGATTCCATTTTTGGAACTTAGTACAAACTAGGAATCGAAATCGGGGTACCACAGAGGTTGTCGGCACCGGATTTTGTTTACGACGAATGAGTGCCGAAAATTGGATTTGGGGTGTGACACGTTGTGCCTGTACCACTTGGATGAGGGGTGTTACACCAAGTTTTAACTGTATCCAAAACTCAAATGGGCCCCACCAAGTGCTTTGATATGTTTTAGCATGTTTTCACACGATTTTAAATGGTATGACCCACCTGAGTTCCATACATAGCTGATTTTTGAGAAATCCCATAACCTAAGAGGGGCCCACCAAATGCACGGCGAGGATATCTGACACATCATTCTGGGGTCCACACAACTCAACCTCATTGGAAGCTCCCATGAGGTCAACCTGAGAGAGAGAGAGAGAGAGAGAGAGAGAGAGAGAGAGAGAGAGAGAGAGAGAGAGAGAGAGAGTGAGAGAGAGAGAGTTGGGAATATTAAGTTAGTAGGGTCATTTTTGTAAATATGATATTGGTGGGGCTTATTTGCAAATATTGTATAAAGTGGGTTGTTAATGTAGATGCATTTTCACACCGGGCTCGAGTGGGGTAGCCCGTGGGATGCGGGGACATACTCGGGGTAGGTGACTCATGTGAAACGAAACCCATGCGAAGTGGGGCCCACGATGGGATGTGGGCCTGAGCTATGAGATAAATGGACTTATTCGCCACTCTCTATCATTTGAGATTTTAAAGCAAGTGGTTAATTGTCCTGCATCAAAGTGGTATCAGAGCGGGATGTCTCATATTCGAGACTCCTCACTAGGCGTGATTAATGCAGAGGCATTTTCATACCAGGCTTGAGTGGGGCAGCCTGTGGGATGCAGGGACACGCTCGAGTGGTTGTGTGAAGCGGAACCATGTGAAGTGGGGCCCATGAGGAGGGTTCGGCCGAGGTCCTAACCCATGGGATGTGGGAACTGGGCTATGAGATAAAGGGATTGATTCACCACTCTATCAATTCAGGATTTTAAGGCAAGTGGTTAATTGTCTTGCATCAGCTGTTATGATGTAATAAAGGAGAAAACCCTACATATATATTAAATGAGATAAGAGAGAAATCCCACGTTCTCTCTCTTTCTCCAAACCCTCTCTCTCATGTTCCTCCCCTTTGGTTCTTTCATTGTTCATGGTATTAGAGACTTGATTGATCCAACTTGTGCAAGACCAACATACATCGGATCCTCGTTCTACACCGAAATTGAGGTAGTTATGTGCTGGCGTCATCGTCTGTACGGCTGACGTAAGCAATCCACCATTTGTACGGATCAATTTCTAAAATCTCTACTACCTAGGTGCGGAATCATGTAAGAGGATTTATGACTATTTTTCTGATTTTTTTTTTTTTTTTTGAAGAAGGTTAATATTTTTTATTATTATGGATTTTACAGTATTTTCTAGAAAAATGCCCAATCGGACCATATTTTATCTCTCTCGAATCTGTGATTTTTGATCCACCAAACCAATGCATATGGGCCGTTTTTTACTACCCTACATAGAGGTGTCAGTTTCGTAGAGATCCGAACAGTGTTGATGCATTTTTGGGCCAAAACGGGTGACCGATTGCACCATTTTTGGGTTTTGAGGTCCAACGCATACACCGACTGCACGGTGTAGATTCTTAAGTTCTTTGTGTTGATTGATCTCCATTTATTGCTGTTCTCTGTATTCCTTCTCCTTTTTTGTTCGTATTTATAGATTCCAAGTCTCTCAGACATGGCCTCGATGAACCACTTTCAATTACTTCTATGAAATTTAACGGAAGTAACTTTCTTTTTTGGTCTCGGGTTGTTTGGATGTATATTGTTGGCAAGGAAAATCTTGGGTATCTTACTAGCACGCCAAAGCAACATTCGTCCTCAGCGGACACATGGGATTCCTCCATTGCCATTATTATGGGCTGGTTACTCAATTCAATGGAACCTAGTATTGCTTCTGGATATTTCTTTTATGAGACTGCTGCTGATTTATGGAAATCACTCGATGACACTTATGGAACAATCTCCAATAAGCCTTGCATCTTCCAACTAAATACAGAGTTGTATTTTCTCATATAGGAGAACCTTTCTGTTACTGAGTATTTTGGGGCCTTGAAGAGTCGTTGGGAAGAACTGAGTCATTTGCAGGCAGCCCCTTAGTGAACTCCCCAACACTCGCAATGTTGGAATTGGGAGGATGAAGCCAAGACATACAAATTCCTAGCAGGATTGAATGATGAGTATGAGGCATATAGGACTCGGCTTGTCGCCACAACTCTTTTTCCTACGCTCCAGATGACATATTCTGTAGTCCATTCGGAGGAAGCCCGTCGCGAGTTATGTCAGCTCCGACCTTGACACAGCAGAGGACACTGCCTTTACCTCTACTACCGTTCCACTTGGTGATAGGAGTGGTGGTTCAGATACTCGAGGCGGGTTCTCATCTAGAGGACGTGGTGGAAGTAGGGGGAGATATTTTTGGACCTATTGCAATTGTTCAGGATATTCCCGGGAACGATGTTTCAAGCTACATGGCTTCCCTATTGCCCACGTCACAACTTCTGATAAT
This sequence comes from Magnolia officinalis, assembly GCA_021015155.1. Lineage (NCBI taxonomy): Eukaryota > Viridiplantae > Streptophyta > Magnoliopsida > Magnoliales > Magnoliaceae > Magnolia > Magnolia officinalis. Next base: position 10,521 of record JAJHSJ010000084.1, read on the forward strand.
ACTGGACATACTTTTGATATTCGTGGCATTCCTACTACTGACTCCTCTCATATGAAGTCTGTTATTATGACTAGGGCAGATGTGATGGAGCTTCAACATCTCATATCCCTTCAACCTTAGTCAGTCATACCTACATCTGTCTCATTACAGTCATCTGCCTCTTCCTTTGTTGCTACGACAGGTATTGCACTTCATGCCTCCACTCCTGCCACTTGGATTATAGATTCTGCGGCATCCGATCATATGATTGGTACTCACAATTGTCTTCTTCCTTCCACCACTTCTTGTAGTCGTTCAGTTCATCTTGCTGATGGGGCTTCTACTCTAGTTGAATTTGTTGGCTCAGTTTCAGTTTCTCCTACCCTCACCTTATCTAATGTTTTGTACATTCCTAAGTTCAATGCAAATTTGATATATGTTAGTGCTCTTACTAGTGTATTAAATTGCAGTGTGACTTTCTTTCTTTCTCATTGTGTTATTCAGGAGCTGAGTACGAAGAGGATTATTGGTGCGGGGTATGAGCGTGGTGGTCTCTACTTCTCACGATAGGGGAGTTTGCTACTGCTAGTGCTTCTGCTACATCTCGTTCATTTGTTTCTTAGTTATGTAGTTTAGAGTCCAATAAAGCATCTCCTGCCATTTGGCATGCAAGACTGGGTCATGTGTGTGTTAGAACTTTACAATCTCTTGTTCCATTACCTCCAGGTAAGAGTACAGTTTGGTGCAAGTGGGTGTTCTCCATAAAGTATCGGGCTGATGGATCTATTGAGTGCTACAAAGCTCATCTGGTGGCTAAAGGCTACACAACATTTTGTGGTTGATTACAATGAAACCTTCTCACCTGTGGCAAAGTTGAATTCGGTCCGCTTGATTATTTCCTTGGCTGCCAATCTTGGTTGGTCTTTGTTCCAGCTGGATGTTAAAAATGCATTCCTTCATGGCAATCTGGCGGAAGAAGTGTATATGGATCTACCCCCTAGTTTTCAGCTTAAGGGGAAGTCTGAGAAGGTGTGTAAGCTAAAAAAGGTTCTTTAAGCAATCTCTTAGAGCTTGGTTAGCTAGATTTAGTGCTGCCATTCTCTCCTTCGGCTTTAGAAGATATCAGGTAGACTGTAGATCATATTGTCTTCATTCATACCCGATAAGAAGGCATAACTATTATACTTGTCTATGTGGATGACATTGTTGTGACTGTGGATGACTTGGAGTTTTATTGATCAAGTTAAGCAAAAGTTGAGCAAAGAATTTGAGATCAAAGATCTGGGTCCATTGCGGTATTTTCTATGGATTGAAGTTGCTCGTTCATCTAAAGACATCTACATATCCCAAAGAAAGTATACTCTTAATATGTTGAGTAAGACTGGCAAATTAGGTGCTTGTCTATCTTTATCTCCTATGGACCAGAAGCACTCGTTGCCTGCATCTGAAGGTGAGAGTTTGACAGATCTGGTTATGTATTAGAAATTAGTTGGAAAGTTGTTCTACTTGACGATTACAAGACTGGACATTGCTCAAGCTGAAGTATTGTTAGTCGATTCATGCACTCGCCAAAGGTGCCTCATTTGGATGCTGTACATCGCATATTGAGATGCCTAAAGTCATGTCCAGGACGTGGTATTCTTCATATGAATCATGGACATGTTAATATTGTTGGCTACTCTGATGCTGGCTAGGCAGGATGCTCAACGGACAGAAAGACTAATTCTGGCTATTGCACATTTGTTGGTGGCAACTTGGTTACATGGAGAAGTAAAAAACAAGCAGTCGTACCTCGATCCAGTGTAGAAACAGAGTATAGGGCTATGGCTCATGGGGCCTGTGAACTCTTGTGGTTGAGATCCATTATGATGGAACTGAGTTTCCCTATCACCTAAAGTATTCCTTTTTATTGTGACAATCAGGTTGCCATCCATATTGCGTCTAACTCAGTCTTTCATCAGCGAACTAAACACATTGAGGTGGATATACATTTCATTCAAGAGAAGATATCCTCTGGATTACTGGCTACTCCATTTGCCAAATCTACAGAACAACTGGCATACACGTTTACAAAGGCTCTCAGCTCTCCCATGTTACAAGAAATCTCTGGCAAGTTGGGTGTGACGGACATTCATACACCAACTTGAGGGGGAGTGTTGGAATATTAAGTTAGTAGGGTCATTTATGTAAATATGATATTAGTGGGCTTATTTGCAAATATTGTATAAAGTGGGCTGTTATGATGTAATAAAGTAAAAAACCCTACATATATATTGAATAAGATAATAGAGAGATCCCGCCTTCTCTCTCTCCTTCTCCAAACCCTCTCTCTCACATTTTCTCCCATCTCTCTCACGTTCCTCTTCTTTGGTTCTTTCATTCTAAAAGCATTTCCTTCTTCATCCTCTACAGAAGTTGTCTGTGACACTTCCATTTCATCCCTGGTCTCATTCCATCGAGACAACCATTTAGCTGATTTCTTCATGCATGCAGAAACTGATTATCAACCAACTGCACATCTGGCCTCCGACGATGAGCACTCAGCGACTGATGATCCTCCGCCACGTCGGACTCCCACACAAGTCACGCCGAAACCATTGACCGAAAGCATCTCTTTAATCTTGATGACATACCTCCATCTCAATGGCATTGCTGTATTTTTGAGATGTATTCATAGTGTACTGCTGAGCTATATAACTCCAAATGCAACCGTTGCTCACACTACTCAAAAGTTTGTTGACTCAGAGACTGGTGGAACAGTCTAGGAGAATATCAACAACTTCAAGCTCTCTAGATGCAATCAGTTGATGCTTTCATGGGCCTTCTTTTTGGTGAATTTGTAGGATCTATGGATACTTACAAAGAAACAGCTCGAGCCAAGTTCTTCCAAGCGAAGTTGTGTTCCTTAACAAAAAGGATCTGGAAAAAACATTATAATGCCCAGTCTCAAAGATTTTATATCCTCAATGGCATTGATGATCCAAATCTTAAGCAGACATACTTGAATTCTCTCCCTGTACCTTTGGAGATGAGACCTTAAAACTCCTCAACCTGAAGGGCCATAATCTCCAACAGATATCCTTTAGTTTGATCCATCAGTTCAGTATCTAAGCGGTAGAGAAACTATGCAATCAACATAAGTTCATGAAACATATGGATCGCCTAGGAAAACGTCTCAGTTCAGCATGTGACCGACCTGATCTTTCGACTAAATGCAAAGATGACCGCGCCTATGCATGCTTTACGAAAAAGAAGCATCATTTCAAGAAATTCAATAAACCGTTGGCTCATCTTATTCCTAACAATAAACGAAAACGATGGAAGTTCTTCAAGAAACAATTTTAGCAAAATAAGACTGATAGTGACTGATGCTTCCTTTGTGGCAAACGAGGACACTTCTCCAAAAATTATACCCATAGTTCAAAAAAATGCAACATGGCCTTCTTACAGAAAGCAACTGCTTTGACAAAGGATACTGAGTTCTCGGACATTGCCCTCCAACAAGAATCATGTTCAGTCTCCAGCAGCGATGATGAAGAATCTCCAGACGCCTCTATATCTCTTTTGGTCATCCTTTCTGAAGCCTTTCCAATACTTCAACCAACCCCTCTTATTCCTGTCCATATCCTGCTTGAACCATATAGCCAACCCATCCCTGGTATAGCCCTTCTCGATATTGGTGCCTCTGCCTCTCTTCTCAACCTCAAACTCCTCCCTTCTGCTATGTGGAAACCTCATGTCCAAGTTTTTCACGCTGCCGATGGGAAAACATTCCACACCTCCCAAATCAGCCGCACTATTACCCTTAAACTTTTTCCTCACCTCAAAGTCCGCCATAAATTTCTAGCCTCCAACCTTACTGGCAAAGACCTCATCATCGGGTTCGACATTCTCCATCAGCTCCACAATGTGTGGACTCCCCACGGCCTCGTCCATAAATAAGTTACCTTACCATGGTCTTCCATCCCCAACCTTTATCATCTTTAGTCTTCCTTGGAAGAGATTAAACAGAAACTCATAACAGACTGTTGCTCAGACTCTCATGCTGCATTCAAGCATCCTCATCCCTTCTGGCATAATTCTGACTTCTTCATTCGATTACCTTTCGAAAGGAATGAAGACACAAATCCCACAAAAGCATCTCATCCAGGAATGTTGCTAGAACACCTCCAACTGGCTCATGCAGAAATTGCTGAATTGTTGGCCCTAGGACTTATTGAATCCACTACCTCTCAGTGGGCTTGCCAAGCATTGTATGTCAACAAACGAGCAGAGCAAGCTCGAGGAAAATTGAGACTGCTTATCAACTACCAACCTCTCAATGCTTTCCTTGCTGATGACAAGTTTCCAATCCCTCATAGATCATCTTTGTTTCAGCAGCTTTCTAATGCTCACATTTTTTCAAAATTTGATCTTGAAGCAGGATTTTGGCAACTTGGTATCCATCCAGAAGATCGGCACAAGACTGCTTTCACAATTCCTGATGCACATTATCAACGGACAATCCTTCCCTTCGGATGGATAATGCTCACATGTGTGTGTATGTATGGATGTATAATGTGCGCGCGTGTGTATGCACACGTGCATGCATGGATGGATCATGCAAGTGTATAAATATGTGTGTCATTGTATGCATGTATGAATGCATGCATGGATCAATGGATGGATGGATGGTGATGATGACTTTGAGCCACCTCGTAATTCCATTTGGGCACGAGGGATGGCCATATAAGTATGTTTTTGAGTTCCTTTAGTTTTTAGGTGTCTTAGTTATTGTTTGGTACCTTCATTTGTATTATATAAACTCATTTTTGTTACTATTGCATTGATTTCTTACAACAACACATGCTTTTAGGTCCCCATTAAATGGAAACTTATTATGTATCCATTTTTTTTAAAAAATTATTCCTAAATATGCAAATATTTGTATTTAACATCTCTTGAAGTTGAAAAATTCCATCGTTTTCCTCATGTTTTCCCAATGCTTCCCTTGATCAGCAATACATTTTCGGGTGTTGGCAATAATATCGGCGATTTCGTTGCATATTTCCATATCCCTAGCCAGTGATACATGTAATGATACCAATACTCTGAATACTGCATGCGTTGCACATGCCACACCTCAAGTAAACTTAGATTACAGTATATATATACCTATGGCTGCTGATCCAAACCTGGCCAGTTCAGGAATTTTCTCTTCTAGTATGGTTGAAATACTGTTTGATCTCGTATCCATTTGATTCCATATATGTGTATTTTACAAATAACCCTTTTCAGGGAGAGCATCCTTTCCATAATTACACTATACGGGCCAAGTATCGGAAACAACCTGTTGGGAAAGGCCACATCCTCAGAAGGACAAGATCACCTAAGGAAGTACCAGCAGTGGAGCCCAGGGAAGACAATAGACTAGAAAAGTGTGCAGATGATGAGGCTACACAAGATCTCAGCAAAGAAGATTCGGATACCAGTGATTCTGATGAGAACCTTGGTAACAATCGAGGAAAGCATGCGGATGGACCAAAAGATTTGGATCCCCTTTTAGTTGTCCGTGCAAGATGGCTACATGAACCTGACGAAATGGACAGAATTGGTGCATCTCACTTCAGGAAGATATTCCGCTGTTCTTGTGGGAAACTACAGCGGTCACTGGAAATACCTTACATTGAACTCTCCATCTGTGGGGAGTCTTTCATGTTGCATCAGGTAAGCACATGCATTCAATTTGCATCACTCTCATTTAATTAAGGCACCAATACCCCTCTTTATGATAATGCTGCTTTTGCGTTCCCAGAAAAAAATTGCTTAAAAGTTTAGTTGCCTTTGTTTTGTTCTTTCAAACTTCTCCTTTGTCATGAATCCTATTTCTCATTTGACTGTTAAACTTGTCACTGTGTGGAAGGTATAACATTTAAGAGTTGTTTTATTTGCTTCCAGAATTTATCCACAGTATACTGGGGTTTTTAGTTTGTACAAGTGGGCCCTGTGGTTGAGTGATCCAGTCAGTTAGTATATTGGTTTTGATTGGATGGAGCATACTCAAAATCTCCTCATAAAGACAATCTCAACCTTCAATTAGTGGCCTACAAATATAGATGTTTAAGAAGAGAAAAATGGCAACAATTCCCAGTTACCTGTTAAGAGCCGGTTTGAGCCCATAGCTCAGTGGTAGATAAGGTGTGTTTCATCATATTGAGGTCTCGGGTTCAAAACCCATCTTACCTAACCAAAATAAATAAATAAATAATTCAGGGAGACTTTTGTGTCCTGGTCTATATATGGTTGGTTGCATTGCATCATTCCAGCTATCTGGATCAGTAACTGTAGGACTCACTTATACAAACTAAAACTGGAAAACTTGAGGATCCTGTGCATCCTTGGGTGACAGATCATATGATTCTTCAACATTTAACCTACCTAACAAGGGCGCTCTCATTCCAAAATGCCATTGTGACTTTGGATTCACATCTAGATGCGTGGGAGCCGTTTGGCATCTCTACAAATAAGTGCTTATTTGCTTATTTCTAAAAAAATAAAATAAATCTATTTTTGAAAATAAATTGTTTGGTAATGATCTAATTTTAAATATTCTAATTTAGACTTAAGAGGTTTTGCCTCATAATTCTTAGGTATAGAAAGTTTACTCTTTTTAAAGAGATTATTTTGCTAAAGCAGTTAGCCATTTTTGGGCTATTTTTGAGACAAGTTTATCCCTGAACTTGAGAAATTTCCATATTGCCCTCTTCTCCTCTTTATGATATCTCCCATCACATCAAAGGTGGGCCCACATGATGGACGGTTGACATTGAAGGTGGGCTCATATGATGGACAGTCCATATTGAAGGTGGGGCCCCACAAGATAGGTGGTCCACATCAAGGTGTGTGCACATAATGGACAGTTCATATCAAAAGTGGGCCCCACTGATGGATGGTCCACATCAAAGTGTAGCCCAACATGATGGACGGTCCACATCGAGTGGCCTCACCTGATAAATGGTCCACATCCAAGGTCTCACATGATGGATATGACCCATATCCAAGATGGATGATGGACACCAAAAGTGGGCCCCAAACGATGATGACCTACATCAAAGGTGGGCCCACATGATGTATGACCCACATCAAAGGTGGCCTCACATGATGGATGGTCCACATCAAAGGTGGGCCCCACATGATGGACGACCCAAATCGAAAGTGGGTCCCACCTTTGGTTGCCCAATCCTCTTGATTTGATGATTTTAGCTATCCAATCATTTGGCAGAAAAACGAATGGTTGGATATCAACTGTCCTTTTAAAAAAAGATTTTTGCCATAAAAGTCTGGTTAAGAGTGCAGGTGTTACTTGCGTGCCTGACATGCCTAGATGGGTTGTTCATAAAGTACCTTAAATTTTACTTATGTACTAGTTACATAGTTTTGCTACATTTCTCTTTTAATTTTGATGAAATTTCCTTATTGTGCACTTTTGGAGTGTAAGTGATTGCATGCTGGTGTATGAGAACAAAAGAAGTGAAGCTTTGGAAAAGGTTGTGTAGGGAAGTCTCTATCTCTCACACCTTCATTATGTTTTATTAAACCCTTGACAACACAAAGGCATGGTGTCATGAGGGAGCACCAAATAAGACAGTCCCCACATAAAAGGTCAAACCAGAACTGGATGAAGGGAAAATACAAAGATTATCTTGACCCAAAACTTTTGTGGCCTCCCTTGGGCAGATCGAACAGGTAAGAGATTTTTTTTTTTTTTTTCTATATTTTTTGAATTTATGGATGGGATGCAGATGAGATGTCACCAGATGTTGCTGCGTGCCTATTTTATTGACATCACGAGGCTATATATCGTTGATATCGGCGATATCTCACAATAGTTGGCGATATCGGCGATATCTCACAGTAGTTGGCGATATCATGCGATATATCTCACGATACACAGAAGTTTGGCAATTTTTTCAGTATTTTTCTGTATTTCTAGGTGTTTCCTATTGCTGATTGCCAATATTGATATTATGGATATTGTGAACACTGGTGGCAATACGAACTGTTTCATCCCAGTAGACCTTTGAAACATTCATACTAGTTAATATGGATCTAGTTATCTCCAGAAGGTGATGGTTTTTCTGATATGCAATTTCGTTTTGTTGAGGAGTGTAAGGGCAGGGTGTTTGGAGCTCTATGGAATGATCTCAAAGATTGTTGAAAATCACAACATGGATGTTCCTTTAAAATATTTTTATTTTCTTATTAAACTATGTGAGAACTATTTTGTGATAGACTTTAATGGTAGATGATACTTCTCTCCTAGTGTTCACTGAATAAACCCATGTGAATCGAGAAAAATCATCAATGAATGAGATAAAATATCTACATCCAAAAGCATAAATAATAGTGGCAGGGTCCAACACATCAGATTAAACTAAATTAAAAGGTCTGAAACTCTTCTGACTAGTTGGAGTTTAAGTTGTATGACAATGTTTTGATGATTGACAAACACCAGTCTTTAATATAGCATCAGACAAATTTATTGGGAAATAATACCCCAAGCATGGTATTAAAAAACGGTTATGTAACAGTTGTTATGTGATGGTAACAGTAGGTACTGTTACATGCTACAGGTCTGTAACAGAAGCTACAGAAAAAATGGCACAAAACAGTCTATTATGGGATCATTATATAAATAAAAAAAATTGACCGTAATGGCCATTACGACCCCCAGTGAACATGCGACCCAAGTGAGTAAGTTGTGATTCTAAGATGAAAGCAGAATAGACACCATTGGCATTGAACAAGTATAACCCATCTTCATGTTCACCGCCAATCCTCTTGCTTGTCTACAGTATGTTGTATACAACAATAAGAAGGAAAGAATGCGGCACAGCAACTTAGCTTTTTAGTTGGAGCACTAATAGATAGTAAGTCGGAAGGAAAAGTAAGAACATGAAGAACAAAAAGCAACATAAGGATGATGAGAATTGATTAGCTCCTTTTAAGCCCTAGAAAAGGATCCAAAGTTCGATGCAACTCAAGAATTAGAATATACTATAGAATTTTCTCCTTATTGGTTATGCTAGGGCTGTCCTTTTAAGCGACACGTTGCTTGGAATTTCGGTGTAGGGAGAAATTGGCATTTGGTGAGGCCGTCCCACGAAAGTGTTCCTAACATTTGCGATATTATTGATAATATCGGTATTGCTAACTTAGTGATATCGAAACCATCGCAAATGGGAAAAAATCCTGGGTATCAGTGATGAATTGCTGAGTATCCGGGGGGGGGGGGGGGGGGGGGGGGGGGGGGGGGGGGGGCTTATGGATCAAACCTCCCATTTGGGGGAGAAAATCATGGATCTAAAGCTCAGTGGACCAAAAATAAGAAATGAAGAAACAAAAAAAGAAGTTTTTGGTGTATCGTTATTTTTTGGATCTGATCGGGGAGTAGATTTCAACCATTCCTCTTCCATTTTCATGAATCAAAACCCTTGATTTGGGAGAAATCTTGGGAAATGAGGAAAATGTGTGTAAATTTGTGAAAACCAAAGAAGAAAAATAAAATTATTATTATTATTATTATTATTTTTGTTTTTGTGATCTAATTGTGTAGTAGATTTTGACCACTTCCCTTCCATTTTCATGAAATAGATGAGGATGAAAATATGAGAAAGATGAGCTCTAGAGTCTAGAGTCTAGAGTCTAATAGATTTATCATTTATAGCGTGGTTTCTTGGTTTATAGCATTGTCGGATTTGTTCTTGTGACTTGTGAGATTGTATACTCTCTTTTTGTTCTTTTTGTTGGTGACTAATTAGGAACTTGAGACTTGGTTTTTATTGTTTTGTTCGAATTTGATATTTTTATTTAGATATTAACTAAGCTAATTTTCTTAGAAACTTAATTGATGTGATTACTATGGCCACATACGAGTTAAACTTGTTTTGAACATGCTTTTACTTGAAAAATGAATTTTTTTCCTAGGCATTTTTCTTTAATTTGTTTGTTTGCTATTTAAATTTATTTTTACATTTTATCATTTTTTCTATTGTTTTAATTAAAAAATATAAGTATCATGTAGCTTACAACATGACTATAGAAGGTTGAACGCTATGCTATACGCTACACACTATTTAAAATACTGGCGCTACATAACCAAAGATGTACATGAAGGGCATTGATATTGACGCCCACCCTGATTTATAGTGTGGTTTCTTGGTTTACAGCGTTGTTGTATTTGTTGTCGTAAATTGTGAGATTGTATACTCTCTTTTTGTTGGTGACTAATTAGGAACTTGAGACATGGTTTTTATTGTTTTGTTCGTATTGATACTTTTATTTAGACATTAACAAAGCTAATTTTCTTAGAAACTTAATTGATGTGGTTACTATGGCTACATACGAGTTAAACTTGTTTTGAACATGCTTTTAATTGAAAAATGAATTTTTTTTTTTTCCTAGGCATTTTTCTTTAATTTTTTTGTTTGCTATTTAAATATATTTTTACATTTAATCATTTTTTCTATTATTTTAATTAAAAAATATAAGTATCATGTAGCTTACGACATGACTATAGAAGGTTGAACTCTATGCTATACTCTACACACTATTTAAAATACTAGGGCTGCATACCCAAAGATGTATAGGAAGGGCATTGATTTTGACTCCCACCTTGATTGGTGAACATGCCATTTCTTTTTGTTTTTTTGTTTTTGTTTTTTTTTTTTTTAATTTTTTTGTTGTTGTTATTATTTATTTTTTATTATTATTATTTTTTTTGGGGGGGGGGGTTTATTTCTGTTTGTTGGGTTTTTTATTTTTCGTTTCTATCTGATTCCTATTGTTTTTGTTTGACATGACACCGCTGTTATTAGCAAAACTATGAATGTCCTTGTAATTATGCTTATATCCTATTTACATCAAATGCATTTCTGTTACTCTGGATGCATTTTCCTTAACAAAATAATAATAATAATAATAATAAAATCTTAATATCATGCTTTTGGAACTACTATTCATGTAAGGGGCATTTGATATTGAGTTCTGCCCTGACTGATTAATGCATCCTTTATTGTTGCAGATTGTTTGGAAAGTTACATGCCAGTTTGGCTGTTAATGAAATAAAAGCCTTGGAATTTCACTTACAGACTATTTTCGTAGTTTCAATACATTCCTGTTAATGTTGATGATTTTTCTTTAGTCTTATGATGTTGGGACTACTATTTATATAGAAGGCAGTGAATCGACTGGCATCCTGACTGATTAATACAACCTTCTTTTTTCTACTTGCAGTAAGACAATATAACATTTTGTACTGTTCTCTTACCATAAGTAGAAAAGGAAGCATGTATTTAAACATGGGAAGAGAATTCAAAAAATGTTAACATCGTGAAAACTATCACTAGATGTATAGGGTATTCCTTGCTACCCTAGACGCATGAGAACAGAACCATTTAGCTTGTGGTGAATGTAAATATTAAATCACAGATGTACCTCATTCATTCCATCTCTTGTTTTAAGGGAGTGTGCTCATTTCAAACAACAATGTCCAAACAGTGTTGGAGGCGTGCCCATTCTGATATTCCTCTGTTACATGCTGAAAGTTTTCTTTTGTGCTCGTTCTGGTGATAAAAAAAAGAACTGCCATTTTGGTTGCCTTCAGCCACGTTGGCAATGGCCTGGGCTTCTTTACCTGGCCCGCCCTGCGAAGGGCTCAGGCTGATTTTTGGACAAATGATTTGGGACCTGGGGATATATAGACGCCACCAAATAGCTTGGCTGGGGCCCAGGTCTAACAACCTTTTTCCAACTATGGCCCAGTGCAAGGCTCTGGGTCGATTTGTCGCTGGGGTGGGTCCAGGCATAAATTCAGGTCCCATTAGTTGGTGGACCCCAGGCCTACAATGCAGGCCAAATGAATAAAAATTTTGTGTTCTGTGTGTGCTCTACCTGACCCAGTATCAGCCCATTGCCACCCCTACCTTCGGCTAATCACTTCAAGCTTTTGATATTCCATTTCCAGGCCGCCTTGTTCTACCACTACATTCTGCATGCTTTCTTATCTATGCCTTTTTAACTATTTTGTTTACAACTTTCAGATCCGCAAAATGGTGGGAACTGCAGTGGCGGTGAAGCGGAAGCTGCTACCCCATGACATTGTAGAAATGTCCTTGTCCAAGTTCTCACGGATAGTTCTACCTCTTGCTCCTTCTGAAGTCCTCATCTTGAGGGGCAACCAGTTCTCAGTGAGGAACCGCCCAGGCAATATAATCCGGCCTGAAGTGCGGAGTTTGGTCGAATCCGAAGACATTCTCAGAGTAGTCAACGAGTTCTATTCCTCTGTGCTGTTGCCACAAGTGTCAAAGTTTTTGGACCCATCAAAATCTCCATGGAAGGAATGGGTTGATACTTTGGATGCTAACACAAGCATTCCAGATGCAGAGTTGGAGGATGTTCGGAAGGCATGGAAACAATGGAAGGCAAAAAGTATTGTAGTATGACTAGTGCTGACATAACGGACGATTTGGTGTGCCGGATCAAGTTGAAAGCGAGATGTGTCATTCTTTTATCTGTTTTCATTGCAGCCTGGCTGGTAAGAAATTTATTATTATTATTAGAAACTGAAGAATCTGTCAAGATCTTGAAATTAGGGAGAATTCTGAGACGTGGTCCATCCATGGTGAGCCTCTTTATCTGGAATATCATTGTACTGTGGGCCCCACGTGTACAGACTCAAGGTCTGAGGGCACCACACACATGCTTGGCCGAGGATCATAAATATCTTCCATTACATTGCAGGAAGGAGATAATTGTTCTATTTTGGTCCACCACTTTAAACATGAGGGAATGGGAGTGTGTGATGTCAAAAGGGTTTAGCTAATCCAACAACAGCCACTAACATATATGTGTGAGATTCAAAGAGTCCATTAGGTATGGCGCAATCTGCAAGCACATGGGCCTAAGAATTAGGCTGGTTGACTGATCAGGTGGGCCTAAAAGAACTTTCCTGTGTACATTTTGTTTTGTTCATTGGCACATGTGATGAGTGGACCGGTCCTTTTATCTGAAAGATGACATTTAAACGGCTAAGGCCACCATGATGGAGATGTGGGGTGGTTGACGTGCACATTGGATTATCAAGCCTCATGTCTAAGCGAGATATCTTCAACAATATAAATGTTTAGAAGCTACATGGAGCAGCAACCTAGTTGTGGATCAACCAACAGATCCATTGCACTTTTAGGCATTTGAATCCTTAAAAAGTTGTTCTCAGAGAGTAGAGGGTGGTGCAAAAGAGACCGGTGCTCAGGTGATTTTAAGCTTCTCAGAGCTCTTAACATAGGTGCTGAGCCCTATCGCATAAGCCCTTGTGTGCTTGTAAAAGAACTCGTTGAATTTCTCTCAAAAGAGGTAGCACTTAGACGATGTATCTAAATTAGGTAAAGCATAGATGCTGAAAAGGACTTCACCCGTTGGATCTACCACATGCATCAAGTGAAGCTGCTAGAAAACCCGTACAAACAGTTGTCCTCATCATGCGCTTCAATACCTTTGATATACTTTTTAAGATTTTTTTTAAAATTTTGTTTTAAATTTTAAATTTTTTTAAAGAGAACTCTCGCTATAGGAAAATTTAACAAGGTGAAAAGGGTATTGAGAACCACCTCTCAGGCCAATTACATACAATAAAGAGGGATGTTTTGAAACACACCCCTTGTTTTTGATTAATTGACAACATCTTCTACTCCTAAACATAGGAGGAACGACCCATACATGATCTATACATTCCACTCTTAAAAGGAACACAAGCCCGTAGGGTTTTGGGTTTTGCTACGTACTCACCTTGATGGCGACAATAGCAACATCCCCAAACCTTTTAAATGGCACAAGGGTAAGCTTATTGTCTATCTGAACCATTCATTTATTTATATAGCTGCGAGCAAGTCGTGGTGCAAGAATCATGGTGATAAGATGATCCTAACCCTTTACAGTGAGGCCAATTTGCTACAACCGCTTGTTGTTTATGTGACATAAATTACTTGATTAGCGTTATCAAGTCAAAATGTTACTTTTGAATCATAAGAAATGCAAAGTGGTATCTATCTATCTTCAATATGATGATTGGACCTATTTTTGTTTCTCCAGGCAATCTTGATGGTCCATTATCATGCTATTGATTGGAAGCTTAGGTTTTAGGGACGTTAACAAGGTGGGGAACCCTAGATTTCGGCCTTTGAGAATCTTATAATTCCAGATGCTGCCATGCTTGCATTATCTACAACCAGATAGCTCTTGATTTCCAGTGTTAGGTGCGTGAATGTTTTGTTGCTAGCTCTACCATTCCCCAATTTGGTGAGGCCATCCATCAACGTGAGTAGCAAGTATTGCAATCCGCAATACTATCATTCAGCTCCACCCTAATCTGTACCATATACTCCCTAGAGAGTCTTTGCCTATTGTACCATATCCTCGCGACTTGAGAGCTTACATGTCGAGCTCTCTTCTGGCCAACTCTCCCACAAAACTTCCATATTCCATTCTTTCGGTTTGCCATATAAACCTACCACATGTGCATTGAACCTAATTTTTAAGATCTACCTAATTTTTAAAAATAAGTTTTAAGTCTTATTTCCCTTGATATTTTTTGGACTCTTTTTGCTAGCTAGATCATTTGTTAATGGATGCATTATATTCTTATTGGATCTTATAAAATTTTGAGTTATCACATCATTATTCAATAGTTGTATCATATCAACATTCTTTAGATGGATTTGTCTAGATTTTTCATGATAACGAGGGTTGTTAGCTATCTTATGGTTACCATGATGTCGCAATGATTGAATATTGGTGGTGGTAATTGTTGATGCTGAAATATGGTCGATCTTGCTTCACTTCTTGCGAGCCGTTGAGTACCTGCGATTTAATGGAGGTGTAAGAGAATACACTGGAGGCGCCGGTTAAGACCGGAGACTCTCCGATGCTTAAGTCAAGCGTATGGACTCACAATATGTGTAGTAGAATCGATGTGTTTGTGTACCTTTACCCATGGTAGGGGGTGTATTTATAGGCTTTTTAGATGGTCTGCGTATCTAAGTTGATTTAAGGGGCCCATATTAGAGTCGGACTCTAATTCTAAGAATATCTCTAACTTTACTTCGATCAACGTGATTTTCGGCGGAGATCTCGAGAGGCAATCTCACCCATATACGGTGAGGATTCTTCTTTCTATTTCGAGGCCGAGCTCAGTATTCGAGGTCGAGGTTGGCACCAGAGGCGGAGGTCGGTATCCGAGGCCGACCTCCGAGGTCAAGGTCTATAGTCGAGGCTAACCTTCGAGGTTGAGGTCTATTGTCGAGGCTAGTCCTCAAAGCTGATGGTCGAGGTCGTCCCTCGAGACTGAGGTCGGTACCTGAGCTCGGTACATAAGGTACTTGAGGTCGAGGTCATCTTTTGAGGTCGGCGAACAAAGCTGATCTCCAAAGTCATTGGTTAACACTTGAGGCCGGGTCGATACTCCGCCCTTCTCTGAGATTTCCTATGATCCCTCTGTTTTATTCTTAGTCGTCAGGTCAGTCCGATTTTACCTATAACAACAATTTCACCAAAAATGTTCATATCTATTAATAATTTATTTTACCTATTCTACCTCCTTATCAACTACTCCCAAATCAACTAGTTCTAATTCCATAGCGGAAAAAGCCATACGGGTTTATTTCTTTCATTTCCATGAAATAACTTCGCCTACCATGGTAAAAATATAAGCACTAGTAGATTTAGAATCATCTCTCCATGAATTCTAATCAGCATTACTGTAGCCTTCAATTACAACATGAGACCTTTAGTAATGAAGATTAAAGCCCTAAGTCCTCTTAAGATACCTTTAGATCTTCCAAATGTTGTTGCTATCTTAAATCTGTAAACAATAGGGTTTGTCGATGGCATTGACAGGCTACTCGATGCCATCGAGCAGATGTCGATGTCATTAATAGATATTCAATGCCATCGAAAAAATCCAAAAAATCCATGTTTTGTTGCTGGAACGTTTTGATGTTTTACTTGATGTAAACAAAGGTGTTCGATGCCATCAACAGATCGCCCATGCCATCGAAGTCCAATCGAAGGCACCATTTACGCACACAGAATTGCGTAAATGTGAGATTTGTTTCCTATTCTTATTGTGATACTATATGATACTATATATATCAGGTGTAATTGAGATTTGGAAAAGAGTAGAGGAGTTTTATGATTTTTAATTCATTCACGAGGGCTTTAAGGGCATAACTTGAGATTATGAGGTAGATTTGAGGCCTTTTCAAAACGCTAACACTCTATCTCTTGTATTTCTGCTTTCATAGTTTATTACTCGTCGCTCTGTGTCGTGGTTTTTTTTGAAAGGGGTTTTCCACGTAAAATTTGGATGGTTTGTGTTTGGACTTAGTTGTGCGATTGGTAATACTTTGCTTGATTCATCTCTATGTGCTTCCACTGTTTCCCAACAAGTGGTATCAGAGATAACATTGGGAAGCAGATCGAATCTTAAAGCAATGTATCAATGACATCTAACCTGAAGTTTGATGTAGAAAAATATTATGGTAAAAATAATTTTGAACTATGGAAAGTTAAGATGGCCGATGTCCTAGTTCAGCAAGGATTGAACGATGTTCTCCTTGAAAAGCGACTGGAATCTACAATCGAAGATGAATAGAACAAGATGGATAAGAAGGCTAAAACTTCTATCCAATTGTGCTTAATGGATGAGGTCCTCTATAATGTCATGAGAGAGAAAATTGCAGCAAGTATATGGGCGAAATTAGAGAATATCTCGCGAAGAAATCTCTTGAGAATTGTTTGTACTTGAAGCTTTAGTTGTTCAATCTAAATATGATGGAGGGGGCT
Source organism: Magnolia officinalis (assembly GCA_021015155.1). Lineage (NCBI taxonomy): Eukaryota > Viridiplantae > Streptophyta > Magnoliopsida > Magnoliales > Magnoliaceae > Magnolia > Magnolia officinalis. The sequence goes on from JAJHSJ010000084.1 coordinate 27,378, forward strand.
GATGTTGACACTCACATTAGTAACTTTGATAGATTGTTTTGCAAATTATTAGATGTGGAGGAAATGATGAAAGATGGGGATCAGGCATGAGTTCTGCTCAATTCTCTTCCGGCTTTGTATGAGTCGTTCAAGGACTCGTTGTGCACTGGTATAATGATCATTAACGTCGACACCATTATCTCATCCCTTCAGTCGAAGGCGATGAGAAAGAAAAACATTGACATGAGTGCTTTACAGATGTACCGGTTATGATGGGGAGAAATTTTGAGCGGGACAATGGATCTTTAAAATTGAGGTTCAAATCCATGGGCAAGGGCAAATGCAAGTTGAAGTGCTGGAATTGTGAGATGTTTGGGCACATGAAGAAAGATTATTAGAATCATAAGTTGAGAAATGAGAATTTAGATAATTCTTTCAGGGAAGCCAACACTGTGGAATCCAGTGAGAAATCAAACGGTAATGACGTGTTAACCGCATCAAAATTCAGGTACTTCGATAAAGAATGAATTTTGAATATGGGAGCTTTGTACCACATGACCCCTGATCGGAGTTGATTCACCAATTACAGTGAGTGTGATGGTGGCTAGATATTTATGGGCAATGATAATGCCTGTAAAGTGGTAGGCGTTGGATCGATGCACTTCAAGATGTTTGATGGCATGGAGTGTATCTTGACCAAGGTGAGACACATTCCTGATTTGAGGAAGAGTTTGATATCTCTGGAAGCACTTAAGGCACTTGTACCACACACCAGCTATATGGCTGGTGTATTAATATCAACAGGTTCTGTGGGTCCATCATGAGGTATGTGATATATCTAAACCGTCCATCCATTTTGCAAGCTTGTCTTAAGGCTTGAGCCGAAAAATAAGACGGATATAAATATCAAGTGTACCAGACTGCAAAAAGTAGTGGGGGATTGAACGTCTACCTTTGAAACCCTTTTTGGTCACAGAAGTTTCAGATCAATATGAAATTTGTTTTTCCTCTTCATCCATGTATTTTCGACCTTATTAACAGATTGGATGGAAAATAAACATTATAGTGGGCCCTAAAAAATTTTTAATGGTGAAAGTTATTATCCTCGCTGTTATTTTTGGTGTAGTCCATTTGAGCTTTGGATATGATTCATTTTTTGTCTAATGCTCTAAAATGATCCCGAAAAATGGATGAATGGTGTGGATATAATAAATACATCATTGTGAGGCCCATGTAACTTTGATATCCTTTGAACTGTTGGTACAACTCAAAGCTCGAGGAGCATAGGCGATCATCTTCGCAGGACACGTATCTACACCAGCTATATAACTGGTGCGCCACACCAGCCAATCCGTTTCCGTAATGCAGTAGGCGTTGTTATGTGGAAGTGGATTGCCTAGTGTACCACACACCGGCTATATAGCTGGTGTAGATACTTGTCATGCCAAGACGAGCGCCGCCGCTCCTCGAGCTCCGAGTTGTACAAGCGGTTCAAAGGAGATCAAAGTTACATGGCCCCCACAATGATGTATTTATTATATCCACGCCGTTCATCCATTTTTCAAGATAATTTTAGAGCATTAGACAAAAAATGAATTATATCCAAAGCTCAAATGGACCACACCAAAAATAATAGTGAGGATAATGATTTTCACCGTTAAAAATTTTGTAGGGCCCACCATAACTTCTATTTTTCATCTAATTTGTTAATAAGGTCACAAATACATGGATGAAGAGGAAAAAAAATTTCATTGACCCCAAAAGGGTTTCAATGGTAGACGTTCAATCCACTACTGCTTTTGTAGTGTGGTCCACTTGATCTTTAGGTCTGTCGTATTTTTCGGCTCAAGCCTTAAGATGATCTCGCCAAATGGATGGACGGTTTGGATATAACACATACCTCAAGATGTGACCCACAAAACTTGCTTACGTCAATACACTAGCTGTACGTCAGCAAGTTTTGTGGGTCCCATCGTGAGGTATGTGTTAGATCCAAACCGTACATCCATTTGGTGAGCTCGTCTTAAGTCTTGAGCAGAAAAATACGACAGTTCAAAAGATCAAGTGGACCACACTGCAAAAAATAGTGGGGGATTGAACGTCTACCATTGAAACCCTTATTGGGTCACAGAAGTTTCAGATCAATGTGAAATTTGTTTTTCCTCTCCATGCATGTAATTTTTTGACCTTATTAATAGATTGGATGGAAAATAAAAATTATGGTGGGCCATAGAATTTTTTAACGGTGAAAATCATTATCATCGCTGCTATTTTTGGTGGGGTTCATCTGAGCTTTGGATACTTTTTTTTTCTAATGACCTAAAATTATTTTAAAAAAATGAATGAACGCTATGGATATAATAAATACATCATCGTGGGGCATGTAACTTTGATCTCATTTAAACCGTTCGTACAACTCGGAGCTCGTGGAGCGTCGGCGCTCGTCTTCTTTGCACGACACATATAGCTGGTGTGTGGTACACCAGCCAATCCGCTTCCTCCTTTGTTGAATTTATTGCGCGTGCATATCTTTTGTCTGCTGCGCACGTGCTTTCTGGAGGTTGTTGGGAAACGGTCCTAAGAGTTTTCGTTATGATTATTATTTTTAACCTCGAAGAGGCTGCTAAAATGGATTTTTGTGGCTGTGGATCGAGGACTTCAGATGTGGCCTAAGTTGCAGCAACGGTGTTTTTTTGTTTTTTCTTCTGTGAGCTAGGTTGGCAGTCTCACCTTTTCTGGATTCGAATGCCCCACCTCTAGATCTTCGTCGTTTCGTGATTGATGTGTTTAAGCGGATTGCTTGGTCTGCCGGTGGTGTGTTGAGGTCACTAAGTTCTGTGGCCCGAACATGATGTATTTATTAAATCCACACCGTTCATCTATTATGTGAGATCATTTTAAGGCATGAGCCCAAAAATGATTCATATCCAAAGTTCAAGTGGACCACTCCATAAAAAGCAGTGGGGACAATGATTCTCACCGTTGAAACATTCCCAGGGCCCACCATGATGTTTATTTGCCATCCAACCTGTTCATAAGATCACACAGAGTTGGATGAAGGAAAAAAAAATAAAAACAAATATAAAATTGATCCAAAATTTCTGTGACTTCCAAGAAAATTTCAATGGTAGCCGTTCAATCCTCTCCTTTCACAATGTGGTCCATTCCAGCTTTAAATCTGTATATTTTTTGGATCAAGCATTAAAACTATCTCACCAAATGCACGAACAATTTGAATATAACACATACATCATGGTGCCACCTCATTGTTACGTCCGTCACCACGTTCCATGGCCCATCATGATGTATGTATATCTACACCGTCCATACACTTGGCCAGAACATTCGAAGGCTGTGAGCATTAGAAATAGTGAACACATTTCCTTTTTTTTATTTTTTTTATTTTTCACATATATACTGTTTTGTGTTGGTGATATAATTGACTTGGAGTAGTCACTGGCTAGTGAGGGACTTCATACAATCTACAAAAGTCAGAGATTTCGGAGACTCACTGGCTTTAAAGTGACTTTTATCTATGACATAAGATTTCTTATAAGGACCTCAATTACCACCGATAGGGAAGATGTTGACCACTCTCTTTGCCTTCACAAGTGTGTGGTCTTTAATTTATGTGAGTAGTAGTTAATTTTAGGGGATAAGATGATTCTATGCTAGATGATGAAGTATTAAAAAATAGGACTAAACAAACTCAGATTTTTTATGTGGCGGAATATGAGATTTTGATAAGCTACATAACATACATTCAAAGAATGTCTAGAAGAAAAAGGAGGGGTGAAGATAATACGTGAAGATGCTAAAATGACATGTGGGAGGAGTAGGTTACCATGAGTTTTTAATGTAAAATGATTTAGAATTCCAACAAGTCACGGAACATACGTCTAATGGGAACCTAGAAAAGCAAAAGAGTTGGAAAGTGAAGTGATAATGCAGTTAATGAAGTATGGATGCAAATGATAATAACTCGATCCTTGGCTTGTAACTAGAAGCAACTTGAATGTGTAAGACTTTGATGCGGAATAACCAAAGGATCTTCTGTGCATTGGATATGGAAATCTAGAAATCTGAATACATGGATGACGTACATGATTGAGACGCCATCACTGTAGATTGGATGTCAAAGTCTTCCTCTCCTTATACCTTTAGAGAAGCTGTGATGGGGCTAAAACTTCTGTCGGTGGTGTTGGGGACCCAGCTCTGATTTATACACGTGAAGGTAGAGGAGTTTGATACCCATCAAAACTCCTCTCCCTGAAAGGCTCTACACGAATTAGGAATCCCAGTTCCTCTAAGACACTGTGCGCTATCACAGTAGTAGCACACCGCCCCTTACACGAATTTCTGGATGTATCACAACTTAGTGGGGCCCACTGGTATACCCGATCGCATTATCTAATCCTTGGGTAATCCAAACCGTTGATCAATAAGGCCCACCTTATAGAATTCTTACATTCTCCCACTTGGGCCACATTTGATCAATATCAATGATTAATCTTTTGAAAACATTTTGAAAAACATGTTTTTGATTTGAAGAAATATTCAAATGGTTAACCAATTACATTGTTGGATAATATGAGTAGTCTTATGACAATCTGGTCCATCAAGACTGTCAGTATCGAATCGCGGTAGTCATCACAACATTTAATCTAGGCGAAATAAGGCTAAGCGCGGTCACAAATACTAAAAGTCTTGATGACATAAGTCTGGAACTAGGAAGTGTGGTATAAGGATTACACACGTAATGTGATGATATGTGTCTATCCCTAAGAGGTCCTGAAGCTTTCAAATGTCTCTAATGAGACATGACTATATTTCTACTTAAATTATGTTGCACATACTTAGAGAGAATCATTAGAATCATCAAATAACTTTATTAAATGAGATTTCTTTATGTCTGTGAAAATAAAACACGCTCAACTCCCACTAACTGAAAACACCTATGGGATCAATAACTCTCATAGATGTTATTTGCTCCTGAAATGGTGTGATAAGGAGCCCTTTAGTGAGTGGATTCGCAATCATCTGCTTAGTGCTGATCAACTCCACAGATACTTGATGATTTTGAACTCTTTCCTTTACAACAAGATACTTGATGTCGATATGCCTCGACCTTGATGAGTGCTTGTTGTTACTAGATAAGGAAATCGCAGCTGAATTATTGTAAAATATTTTTAATGGTTTCGAAATATGCTTCAGTACCCGCAGACTAGAGAAGAAACGTGGTAACTGCAATGCCTGATTATATGCCTCATGACAAGTAATTAATTCAGCTTCCATGGTGGATGAGGTTGTAGTTGACTGTTTCACGCTTTTTCAAGATACAACCTCATAATCAACATGAAGATGTAGCCTAATGTGAACTTCTTAGTATCAACGCAGCTAGTATAATCTGCGTCTGAGTATCTAACCAACTCCAAATGGTTAGATCTCCTGTAGGTGAGTCTGAAGTCCTTTATTCTTTGTAGGTAGTGTAACACTATCTTTGCAGCTATCCAATGTTGCATTCTTGGATTGGACATGTATCTGCTTAACATTCCAACAACAACCGCAATGTCCGGTAGCGTACATACTTAAGCATACATAATGCTCTATACTATTGATGCGTATAGAAGTTTCTTCATTCAATTCTTTTCCAAATCATTCTTGGGACACTAGAATTGGCTGAACTAAATATATCACCCTTTACAATGGGTGACTGTCCAGGAGTACAATTTTGCGTGACATACCTTTCGAGTATCCTAGTAATGTAGGCCATCTGTGACAAGCTGAACAGTCCATGAGATTTGTCACCACAAATCTCAATGCCAATGACATAAGAGGTGTCACTAAGGTCTTTAATTTCAAATATTTGAAATAAGAATTTCTTGGTGTCGCTCAACATCTTGATATTACTACTAGCTAACAGAATTTCATCAACATACAAAATCATCTTAATGAACTTACTCCCACTGATTTTAACATAGATACATTCATTTGCAGTATTTTCTACAAAGTCATATGAAGAAATTACTTCATGAAACTTTAGGTACCATTGTCGTGATGCCTGTTTCAACCCATAGATGAATTTCTGAAATTTATAAACCAAATGTTCTGAGCCATGGGCTACAAAACCTTCAGGTTGTAACATATATACATTCTCATTAAGATCCTCATTGAGAAATGTTGTCTTTACATCCATCTGATGTAACTCTAAATCCATATGAGCTACAAGAGTTATTATGATATTGAATGAGTCTTTCTTAGATACTGGTGAAAAAGTCTCCTTAAAGTCAGTGCCCTCACGCTCGTTAAAACCCTTTGGCAACAAGTTTGACTTTATATTTCTCGACATTACTCTTGGAGTCCCGCTTAGTTTTAAATATCCATATACAACCAATCGGTCTTATTCTAGAGAGTAACTTAACAAGATTTCATACTTTATTATCCTTCATGGATTTCAACTCATCCTACATGATATCAAACTAATGAGAAAGATTAGTACTTTATTTGACTTGTGCAAAGGATTCAAGATCATTTTCCACCCTTATGTCAAAATCGTGCTCTTGTAAGTATACGATGTAATCGTCTTGATTTATAGGCCTTCTCTCACTTTCAGATCTTCTCAATGGTTTAACTTGTTGGGTGTGATTTTGATTTTCCTTATTAGTGGGTTGTACCTGAGGTTCATCATGGTGTTCTGTAGTGACTGCAGGATCGACTGTAGCATTTATATCCACGTGATCTTGAGTGACTATGATCGGAGTCACAGTCCTTTCTTCCTCAAATACAAAGTTTCTAATGTTCGTGCTCCCACCATTTTCAATGTCCTCAATGTATCTGACATTCCCAGTCTCAACAATCCTGATAGAGTGGGAAAGACAGTAGAATCGATAACCTTTTAACCTTTCTAGATATCTAATAAAGAAACAACTATGGTTCTAAGATCCAGCTTCCTTTCATGCAAGTTATCAAATTTGGCCTCAACAGGACATCCCCAAATATGTAGATATCGGAGATTTGGTTTTCTCCCATTCCGTAATTCAAAAGGGGTTTTACTTACAGGCTTGCTGGGAACCTTATTAAGGATATGAACTGCGATTTTAATCGCATCACCCCATAGAGATTATGACAATGTCGAATTGTTAACCATGCTTTGCACCATATCCATAATGGTACGATTACGCCTTTCAGCCACACCATTCTGCTCTGGAATACCAGCCATAGTGTACTAGGCGATAATGCCACAATCTTATAGGTATCTAGCGAATAGTCTTGGATTGCGACCTAATTTGTCATATCTACCGTAGTATTCGCCACCACGGTCAAATCTAACAACTTTAATTATTTTCTCGAGTTGATTTTCAACTTCGGCTTTATAGATTTTAAAAGCATCCAGAGTATCTGATTTCTCACTGATAAGGTAGAGGTACCTGAAACGAGAGTAGTCATCTATGAAGGTAATAAAATATCTGTGTCCACTCCACCACAAATGTCCATATGTATCACCTTTAAGAGTCCTACATTCCTTGTACTTTTCTTTCTGGTTCTAGTCTATTTTCCTTTTATGCAATCAATGCACACTTTATAGTCGGAGAAGTCTAGCGAATGAAGAATTCCTTCTCGCACAAGCTTGTCCAATCTCTCACGAGATATATGACACAATTGCCCGTGCCACAACATGAAGAAATTCTCACAGTCTAGTCTACGTTTAGATCTTGTTTTATTTCCATGCAAGTCATTAACATTATAATAGACATGTGAGGCAATCAAGTTTAGCTGGTATATGTTGTTCACTATATAGATCTGATACCAACTGTAAGACTTTGATGTGGAATAACCAAAGGATCTTCTGTACATTGGATATGAAAATCTAGAAATTTGAATACATGACGTACCTGATTGAGACGTCATTGCTGTAGATAGGATGTCGAAGTCTTCCTCTCCTTACACCCTTAGAGAAGCTGTGATGGGGCTAAAACTTTTGTCCGTGGTGTTAGATTGGGGACCCAACTTTGATTTATACACGTGAGGGTAGAGGAGTTTAACACCCATCAAAACTCCTCTCCTTGAAAGGCTCCACACGAATTAGGAATCCTAGTTCCTCTAAGACACTATGCACGTATCAAAGTAGTAGCACACCGCCCCTTACGCGAATTTCTGGATGTATCACAACTTAGTGGGGCCCACTGGTATACCCGATCGCATTATCCAACCCTTAGGGCAATCCAGACCGTTGATCAATAAGGCCCACCTTATAAAATTCTAACAGGATGTAGTGTGCATATATTATGGCTTAAAACTTATAGCCCGGGTGGGCCTAAGCTCAAAAAAGTTGGCTCTAGAAGCCTAGGAAGCTAGGAGAGGGATGGAGGACGTTAAAGATGAGGTTGGAAGAGATGGAGGCTTGGAAGCTCAAGCTCATCCTCTTACTCTCACTCTCTCTTTCCCACTCTTACTGTTTCTTAAGAGGAGGAGCTATTTTTAGCGTGTTGGGTGTTTTGAAATGAGGAGAGGATGGGGTATTTATAGCCAGCTTAAATGGTATTTTGACAAATGTTGGTACTTTAGGGGTAAATAGTGATGTGAAGGTTGGTGGTTGGTGGAGAGGGGGGGAGGTGCCATATGGTACTCTCACATGTGTTGGAAGGGATGATAAAAATGTAATTAAATGGATGTTTCAGGGTTGTTTGTCTCATCCAAAAATGAAATAGCTGGATGGTCTAACCCTAATACAGACTGGGGTGGCACTTTAAGTGTTGCTAGTGGTGCTTTAAGTGTTGCCACCCTCTTGTTTGGCCTTAAAATTTGGTCAAAGGTAGTATGGCTTGTCTTCTAATCCCCCAAAAGACTATGGTTTGAGTTTGGAATGGCTTCTAGTAGGTGTTGTGATTTTGTTTCTATTTCTTAAAATTTCTGCATTTGGCTTGAATTTAATTTGAATTTGTCTTGAATTTAGTCAAATTTTGATGTTTTGGTTTAAGACTGAGTTTGACTTGGAAAATGGCTTAAGTAATGGTTAGGCTCGAGTAATGGCTTAAATATGGCTAAGTCTTAGATAATGTCTCAGGTTTGGACAGGGGCTTAGGTAATGACTCTTAAAGATTATTCATACCTCATCAAGTTATTAGCCTGGGTGGGATGTCTAGAAGGTCAAGTGCCCGGAAATGAATTGGATCCAAAACTCAAGAGGACCAAACTAGGGGAAGTAGTGTCGACAATGATTCCCACTGTTGAAACTTTCATTGGGCCAACCATGATGTTGATTTACCATCAAACCTTTTCATAAGGTCACATACATGGATGAAGGGAAAAAAAATATTAGATTGATCCAAAACTATTGTGATCCCCGTGAATTTTTCAATGGTAGAAGTTCACTCCCAATTGTTGGACAGTTAAGACATAACATCTACATCATGGTGGGGCCTACAATACTTGGTGACGTAAACACACTACCGAGGATGGTGGTATGTGAAACACAATGCAATCCACTTTCATCTTTTAGTTATATTAACAACGAATCCGAATCCTCTGCTTGCCACAAATAGGAAAATACTACTTTCTTGCATCATGATTGGTCCACATCATCACTGACTGATGTAGAACATGTTGAGGATTTGTTCATGGCCATAATGGATCGAAAGAAAAGAAGCCAAGAAGAATCGACGAAATTCAGCATAGTTTGATTGGTCGACTGATTGGGTTAACAGGTCGAAATTCTGCCAGATTTCTAGAAATTCTAGAATTCTTACTGGACATTTTCTGTTTGTTTTGACGGGTTGACAGATCTAATCGATCGGTTGAAATATTGTTTGACAGGTCGACAGATCATGTCGATAGGTCGAAATTTGTACAATTTCTAGTTTTAGTCTCTGGATGTTTTTGAGTGGTTTCGACCGGTCGATGAATGCGGGATTTTGCGTTTTTATTTAAAATTTGTTTCCTTGATTGATTCAAACTCTTCTAATTACGATTTAGGGTTCCTTTAGGTTATTTAAGGATGCTAAAACTCATTTTTTTATTCAATTTATTAATCTTCTAAGAAATTATTTCTTTCTCATGGATTCGAGAATTTTTTCTTATGGATTCAAGAGTGCCTTGCGGATTCAAGGTATTTATCGATCGATGAAGACGATGATCGACCTCATCACGTCCTTCCTTGCATCAATAGGTATAAAAGTGAGACTTCCCCTTGGATCTATGGCTTTTAACGACGGGTCAGGCAACAATCCCATGGACGGTATACTAGGAAATTTGTAACGCCCTAGATTTTTGCTAACTTGGGAATCAGATGGCTTTAGATGTTACCTTTAATTTTTCGATTTGAGTGCATGTTCATATATATATATATTCATATATGTTTGGGACCAAAATAAGTGAACAATGTGCATGTTAGGACCACCTTGATTGTCATAATCGAGTCCGTAAAAACTTCGGTTTGTCCAAATCCATGCTACAACCACCTAGGTTGGTGGACTGAAGCAAAGGAGAAAGAAAATATAAGTTTGGAAATTAAAAAAAGCCCAAGCATGAAGGGTTTTGGAAGATAGAGAGTCAGGGTGGACCTCGGAAAAACCCAGTCGACCCCAACTTGCTAGAGAAGAAGGAAAAGGGGGACCTAATTGACCCCAACTTGCTAGAGAAGAAGGAAAAGGGGGACCTAATTGACCCCAACTTGACCCAGTCCACCTAGGGGCGGTAGATAGGCTGACCCGATCGACCCTAGACCACTGGACAACAATGAATAACAATGTTTAGCAACGGACAGTTTCAATATATTGAATTGAAAAATTCGTATATATATTTTTTACAACACTAATTAAAGTTATTCAAAAAGCTATATTAAAGCTTGATGATTTTAGTTTCATAGAAAAATAAATAAAATAATAAAATAAAAACTCAAAAGAGGTTAAGTTTAAGAAGTTTTAGAAACCATACAAAAAAACATTGGTTTCTTACAACTAGTACTTATAGAATTTTAGAAATTTTTTTGAAACTCAAAATATAATGAAATTTAGAAAAGATTAAGTAGACTTGATGATAAATTACCATAAAAATTATAAAATTAACCCACTAACTGCAAGTTCTAAAAACATTACAAGCAATAGACCTATTGAAACTTTTTTTTTTTTTTTATTTACAACTGCACGTTGTCAATGGACCGTATATATATATATATATATATATATATTATCTTAGAGTTTTTGTATTCAGTGTTTTTTTAAGGAATTTTTTCTAATCTTATCAGGAATCATTTTATATAATCAAATTAGAAATTTCTATTTTTAGTATATTTTACTAATTCAGGTAGTTTCTAATATAGTTGAATTATGGTTCTTGATTAGAGTGATTAGAACCGAATCATCATTCCCACTAGTTATGAATAGGCCGCGCTATGAACTTAGCTAATCCAAACTCTAGTTTTCATGTACAAGAAATCTCACTGACTAGTTCATTTCAGAAATGCCCAAATTAACCAAATTAGTTATAGGCCACTCGTTAGTGGGCCACTGAACTCAAAACGATAGGAAGATGTTCATCTTAGCTAGCTTGACATCCATCATAGACATTGAACTGAGGCGATGCACAGAATCGATCAATTTAGAGCCAAAGCGCAGCACATGTGTTGTGTGAAGCTGAGTTGAAATCAGCAGGAACTTAAGTTAATTATTCACCTTCGATCTTTACCAAAGTTTTGATGTTTGATCCATTAGATCACACACAAACTTAGGATGCTAACCTAGAGTATTGTCCTACACACATCCGTATAACCGCGACCCCAATCGATGATTAGTAACCATCGAACTAACTTTTGATCATAACAGTTGATTGGTATGTCCGATTTGTGGAGAGATCGAAGCAATGCGTAAATCACCATTAATAGCAAATATCTTATGGTATAGATCGACTCTTATACCCTCAAGTGGGCCATAAAAGTTAGAAACAACCTTCCATAAGGTTATAATATTAAGTACATATGTATTAGGTCCATTTGTACCACATCTGGTACTATAAATACCATTTATTTCACTTTCCCTCTTCCCATACAAATTTGCCATAGCAAATTAGAGAAAGAGGAAGAGAATGAGTGTGTGGTGTGTGTGTGTGAGAGAGAGAGAGAGAGAGAGAGAGAGAGAGAGGGGGGGGGGGGGGGGTTATTGGTATTGATTTTGTTGGATTCTTCTCGACCAAGACCTTATAGCTACCATTTCTTCCGCTGAATCCACTTCCACTTGTAATTGGAGGTAAGTGCAGCATCCTGCCTTCCGATTTCAAGCCGTAGGTGTTAAATTCCATAATTCTTATGTAAGCCCTCTCGATTTAATGTAGGAATCAATTTTTTTTCCTAAAAATCAAAACCCTTGGATTTATTCATGTTAGGACTTGGGGTCTCGATGATCGGTTAGGAGTGGCTCATGCTATTGTGAAAGCCATATTTGGGTGTGGCCTCATGCGGATGGCTTTGTACACTAATTTTGAGCCCAACTCGTTGAATTGAGTTGGAGTTTGCTTGAATTAAGTTAGGTAAAACCCTTAATCTTTTATTAAAACTAATTAGGTTAGAATTTAAATTATTAATGCTAAGATTGTCGATGAATTAGGGTTTGGAGCATTTTCACCAAATTTTCGACACTAGGGCCACATGCAAATCGAGGAGTTTTTACTCTAAGGTGAAAATCTACCCTCAAGCTTTTACTTGGAATTTTAGATGATTAAATTGGTTTGTTTTCTATTTGGTTAATAACAGACTCAATGAAATGCTTGGGTGATTCTAATACTAGAACTCTTTGATGTCAAATGTTAGGAAATGTTTATATAGATTGAATTGTGTTGATGTAGATTAAATTACACTGAATTGTACGTGTGTTCAATTGTCATATGTTGATATAGGTCAGATTCTGTTTATGATGGTTGGATTGTACTGATTTATACATGTGCTCAATTTGTATACCTTGGTATGATATTGAATTTTCTTATGATTATATTTATGTAGTTGATAAATCTGAATTATTGTGAAGGTGGATCGAGCTCTGCAAATTATTTAAATAAGTAGATATCTCGCTTTAGGTGGTTATTCCAGACTTATACGGCTGACCGAAGTTGACCACAGATGATCAACAATAGTTGAAACTACACAGGATATGTCACGCCCCGAACTCGGAGACCGGGCTCACAAAATTTCCGATCGTCGAATCCAGCGCCGACAGCCTCCGTAGTACTCCATTCTCGGCTCCCGACACCCATATACCAGGTTCCGATCCTGGGATGCTACAAGGAGGATTTCTAATAATCAATTTGATTCATAATGAGCATAACCATAAGCATAACCCACGAACAATAACAACAAGAACACCATCACAAAATCCACTATGATAAAAAATTTTGAGTACAAGGCGTATGAAGGGAAATATAAGATAGTGATAATAACAAAAACTCTAGAAGCTCGGCTGCACGCTCCAACTACGGCGAGACTACGACTGCGTCCTGGAGTCACCTGCACGCATCAATCGTGCAAAAGCTTATAGAAAGCTTAGAGGGTGGTGTAAGTGTGTGCGCAATATGAACGAGCTCAGAATGTAAGGTCAGAGTAATGCGGAAACATGCTGATGAGTACATGAATGTAGTCAGCCGTACCAAGGTTATGTAGTGCAAGATATGAATATTATCGGCAATGTCAAGGCTATGCGATGCATAATGCAAGTCAAGCATACCAATCCACCTCCACATATCGATGCAGCTCCTCACTAGAGCATCAAATTAGTACAGTTCTCAGTCTGGATAATCACCGGAGTTTAGTACACTTCACGCCAGCTTGTCGTTCCTATCCGAATGCACAACTGGGAAAGTGGAAGAGACCTCACTATCCGCTTGCCAATATCGGGCCCGGCTCGTCGATAGCGGACCTATTCCTCAAGCTGGTCAAACTCAACCTAGAAACTGCCCCCTCACTCAGGCGGGTAAGGTCACACCCCTTTCTAACCGATCACGACACAGTGGGAGACTCGGCCTACTGGTATACGGCCCTCGCGTGCTCGTGTATCCACTCGATCTCGACGTTGGAGTCATCCTCTGGTACCATCGGGTTTAGGAATTTTCACCCAGGGACATCTATGGCGCCCGTATACTAGAACCAAACATTTTCGGTATCCAATCCAACCACCCACGATGTGTCTGTGGAGGCTATGGCCCTGATGTCGTTAGGGCATACAATAATCATGATCACACAAATGCAAGTGCATGAATCACCCTACCAAACATGCAACAATCCTGAGCACGCCGTGCGCTCATGTAGGGCAACTCCGCCTATCAGGGAGCCCATAAACAATCCGCTCGAAGGCATATGCTATGATCAGTCACTCGTCATACCAGACATACATATGATGCGTATGATCATGAATCATGAGTCTATACTAAACATGTCCTAGGGTGATGGGCTTGTGCATAATGGATATGGGCCTAGACGGCCTACTCACTACAAGTATGGGCCTATCAGTGGGCCTTAGGGAAAGTGACAATGCGGACATTTAACCAACATTATCCCTATAATGTGGGCGTCAAACCATCATTGCTCCCAAGGCATAGCCCACTATAATAGTTAACACATAAACCATGGTAGAATCACGTTATAATGGGCCTCATGTACATCCCATTGGGCCTCGACCCATGGGCCTTCAATACATCAAATGGGCCTCAAACCATGGTCTCATATATATCAAAGTGGGCCTTAGTGGGCGGGCCACAAATACATTAAGATGGGCCTCAACAATGGCCTTAAAATAATCTCAAAATGGTTGGGCGGTTGGGATGAAACTCATGCATCATGGTAGGTCCCATAGTGGTTGAAGGGAGTACCCATAGCGGGGCCCACACTCTAGAAGGTGTGGATACAATACATACATCGGTGGGTCCCATGTGGGGCTTACCATAATATTTATTTTCCATCCAGTCCGTTGACAAGGTCATAGGGGCCCACCATAATATTTATTTTTCACCCAAGCTGTTCATAGGGTCACATGGCCTAGGGCCCACTGTAATGTTTATTTGCCATTCAAACTGTTCATAAGAACACGTGGGCTAGGGTCCACCATAATGTTTATTTTCATCAAATCTGTTCATTTTCCATACAACCTGTTGATAAGGCCACACGGCCATGGGGCCCACTGGAATGTTTATTTTCCAAACAACCTATTTATAAGGTCACGTGGACCTGGGGGTGGACTTGGGGCCCACCTCAATGTGGTTCACCAATCCAGCCCACCCATTATGTGTGTCCCACTTGGCTGAGGGTTCAGACCAAGTTTCAGCCACATCCAAATTTCAGGTAGGCCCCACCAAGTATTTTTTATATGTTTTAGGCATGTCTTCACATGATTTTAGATGATATGGCCCACTTGAGTTCCGTATACGGCTGATTTTTGGGTGGGCCGTAGCCAGGAGGAAGGCCCACCAAATGCACGGTGTTGATGTTTGAAACGCATCACGTGGGGTCCACAGCTGGGGCCGTGAGGCCCAGCCGGTCCGTCCGTCAGGCAGCCAGCGCAGGCGTTGCCTGCGTCTTCTGTCAGCAGCAGCAACAACGATGCTGCTGTTTTGTTTTTTTTTTTAAATTTTTTCTGGGTTTTTCATAGGTGGGGCCCACGTTGAGGAAATCCGCCCCGCCCATTGTATTCCCCGGCCCGAGACGGACCAAACAAGTCTAATATTCAAGGTATTTCATTGTATAAAACCATCAGGGGTGGGTTTTCAACGGTACAAACCACCATTTGCTAAACTATGGCCCGCCAGAACCTCGGATTGGGTTCTACTTTCGGCTCAACGCCTAAAATGAGCTAGGGAAAGGGGTGGACGGCTTAGATTAAAAACATACATAAAGGTGGTGCCTGTGTGAGAGGCCCACTCAAAAACTCTATTTTTTTTTGTTAGCTTGCCAGTGCACACCCATGTCAGTGCACGCACTCCATGCTATCCACACCCGTCCAGTGTCCTGGACGCTGAACGACATGGATAAACACATGCAATGTGGTGGGTCCCACATGAACGTGGCCCACACATCCAGGGAGTACACGTAACGGCCCACCAAGATTTGGATCAGCTGATGTTTGTATTTTCCCTCATCCACGTTAGGAGAGCTAGGTGGGCTCCACCAGTGGGCTGTAAAGTGGTCCACTAAATGGACATCATGGGTACAATATTTATATCGTCGGGTGGGCCATCATCAATATAAGAGAGAGAGAGAGAGAGAGAGAGAGAGAGAGAGAGAGAGAGAGAGAGAGAGAGAGAGAGAGAGAGAGAGAGAGAGAGAGACGGTGATGGAGAGGAGGGACCCCGCCACTATGGGCCCTCCATTGATACAACACATACATCAAAATGGGTCCCACCAACAAGTGGGCCCTAAAATAGGAAATAACGGTGGATCACCCACCTCTAGGCCTTCACCTTGCTCCCTTAGCCTCCTTAGCTCCTTTGCTTGACTTTCAATGGTGGATGATGGACTTTTGATGGTGGGGATGAGAGATGAGAGGGTGGGCCACACTTGGTGTTTGGGAGAGGGAGAGAGCTTGGACGTATGGAGTTTGGGTTGCTTGGGAAATTTGAGAAATGAGAGAGAAAATGAGGTGATGGGATGATGTATGATGGGGATGGGTGGAGTGATGTGTTGTAAGAAGGGATGGGTGGAGAGAGAGGTGAAGTGATGTGAGGGTTGACTTTGGGCTTGCTTGTGTAAGAGAAAGGTATGAGTTGTATACTTGGGTATGGAGTGACTTGACTTGTACTTGACATGAGTGATTGATTGATTGATGGGACATTTCGTAGAGATTCCCTCGTAATTCGCAACGCACGGTATTTTCTTCGAATTAAACGCGGGCTTACATCTTCTA
>JAJHSJ010001090.1:0-49898 GCA_021015155.1 Magnolia officinalis
ATAATCTCGGTAAGACCGAGGTCAAATCGACAGGGATTGAACCTTGTACGTAATCTGAAAGTAACCAGAACTAGAACTAGAAGAAGATGAAATCTAAATCAAGTGAATATGAGGGAATAATGGTGAAATAATAATCTAAAACTTATAAATTCAAAGGTAGGAAACTAGGGATTCAGAAAAACAATAAAAAAACAAGCAATTCTAAATTCTCTCTCTCTCTCTCTCTCTCTCTCTCTCTCTCTCTCTCTCTCCTCAGACGTCCAAGCCTCCTCACTTCTCTCTCCTTCTTATAGGCATTGCAGTCGGTGGCTGGAGGCGTGCAAGCCAGAGGCGGTTTGGAGTTTACGCACTCTCTGCGTAAGGAATTTTTACGCAAAGGGACATTACATAGCTGGCAGTCGTGTTGTTGCGTATGATCCGATTTTCGTGGATGTCGTGAAGATTCATCGCCATCAAGACCGTTCAGACTCGGGATTGTTCGGTCCCACCTCGGGAGGATTTTGAACAGCCAGGATCGTCGGACCGATCCTGGCCAGGACTGCAAAATGGCCCGGATCAACCGGGTCTCAGACGCGCTGTAAACAGGGCATGCGTTCGCTGTGCTGTTGGTGGGGCCCATGATCAGCATCGAACAAGAAATCTACACCGTTCATTGAACTCCCCTCGACAAACCAGTCGGGAATGGACCGTTTTGGATTGGTTTCGGTGTGGCCCACAGGATATTTCTTGCTGCTGTCCGTCCTGCGTTTGGACTGTTGAAATCCGAACCTCGCTGTCTTCTGGAATTCCGTCACCTAGGCTTGGATGAGAAGGACCGTGAGATTCTAATAGACGGTCCGGATCAGACCGTTGAGGCAAGGTGGCTGCCCACAAAGGAAAACCGGAAGTCTCTGTTCGCGGTTTGCGTTGCACGCAGCGGGAAGAAGGAAATTTCTAAATTCCTTCGGTCAACGGTTTGTTGACCGGTCTGGCTAGTGCGGTGCACATCTGGTGCACGCGAGTGGTGCACGTGCACTTGCAAGTGGGATCCACTTGTGACATTTCTTGGAAGATCTATTCCGACCATCCGTTGTGTCACCCCATTTAAGGGGTTGAGACCAAAATTGAAGCATATCTAGATATCCGGTGGGCCCCAGATTGATGATTTATGGCCTGATCTGTCCGTTGGGCCACTTCCACAGGGATCCAA
Source organism: Magnolia officinalis (assembly GCA_021015155.1). Classification (NCBI taxonomy): domain Eukaryota; kingdom Viridiplantae; phylum Streptophyta; class Magnoliopsida; order Magnoliales; family Magnoliaceae; genus Magnolia; species Magnolia officinalis. Next base: position 1,190 of record JAJHSJ010001090.1, read on the forward strand.
GAGCTGAAATTCAACGTGTATGGTTAATTCAAGGTCTCTAGGCTAGATATAAAGTTTCGAGCCAAACGGATGGTGAGAACCCTGTGATCTTGCATTCTGGATGAATTTCAAGCCTCTTTAACGTGACATACTGGATTTTTTTGAATCCCGAGCATGTAAATTCTTCGATCTCGGTCTCCAGGAGTTCGTCCTTTGCCTTGGTGATTTATGAGCATTAATTCCATGCTTTTAATACCCTTTTCCAATCTAGGCTCCTAAAGTCACCTTGCAACACAAACACGATTAAAATAAGACGTTAAACATTATCATTTTCATAAAATCAGGTAATAACTGGGGTCTAATATGCAATATTTGACCCTCAACACAACTCCCAACCAACATTTTGCTAGTCCCGAGCAACTTATGCAAAAAAGAGTTTAAGAAGTACGAGACTATTCTTATAAACCCGAGTGAATTTTGAAAAAGAATCTAGATACGAGTATTCTAAGATTCATGAATGTTGGGCATTACATTCTCCTGGATTCAAGCGCATGGTAAACTTCATAATCAAGTTCAAAATATTAATCCATCAATTAGAACAAATTCTAAACATTGAGTTCCATGGGTGTATAGTGTAATCTCGGCTTATTATCATTAAGAGATCCAATCGTCAATTTCATGATATCATTGGTAACCAACAAGAGAATTCATGACAACCAAAACCTAAACCAAAACTTGCCTCACAGATCATCTTTTCATTCTTCCAGCTTTTGATTTTTCCATTAAAAGTAACGCCAAGGAGGGGAATCAAATCCTCACCTATGGGGAGCAAACCTATGGTGAAGACTAGTCGCCGACCAGTCGCCCAACCCTTTCCAAATGTCAACCTTGGGGAATCGAACCTTCACCTATAGAGAGCAAACCTATGGTGAAGACCAGTCGCCCAACCCTTTCAATTTTTCTTTATAAGCATGATAGTAAAATTTCAAAAACTTGTTCACACCCCAAGTATAGGGTTGTGATGTAGTAATAATCTCAGTAAGACCGAGGTCGAATCCACGAGGATTGAACCTTGTACGTATTCTGAAAGTAACTTAAACTTGAACTAGAACTAGGCGAAGATGTAATCTAAATAAGGAATAATTGAATGAATAATTGTGAAAATTACTTAGCTAAAACTTGTAAAATTCAATGGTGGGAAACTAGGGTGCCAAGGATCCACTTGTAGAGATCAGAGAGATCTATGCTTGATTCAAGAACGCAACTGGAATCAGAGTCCTATCCTCATCGAGATGGAAGATATATCATTAAAAACAACTATGAACTTCTTTTGATCTAGTTATCAATGGATAAGATGTATGAGAATTAGAATTGATTCCATCACAAGGCCATGCGCATGAGACAAAGCAAACAACAGAATTTAGCCAATCCGCAATCCATCTAGGAGAGTTATGAACGTTAGGAAGGATTCCATCATCCAACCATGTTCAGGAGACAATGGTGAACAACAGGGCCTCCTAACTTCATAATCATAATAATGAAAAGAACATGCTCAAAGCTATCACAGATCTATTGTAATTTAAGTCACAACAAACCATTAAAAACTAAAGGCATTCCTTATAATCAAACTAGAATCAAGATCAGTTCAACTTAAACATGAATCAAAGACATAAAGAAAAGTCACCTATCTCATTACAAGCTTCACCTCTTAGCCCTAGCTAAGAGGCTTAGCCAACCATACTCATGATCAACTCAGTTCTCTTAAAGGAAAGATCTAAATAAAACCATAAAGAAAAGGAAAAGAAAACTCAAGAAGAAGGGAAGGAAATCCCTAGCCGCAGGCCCGGACCTCTCTCTCTCTCTCTTTCTTCACGTGTGCAAGGATGTCCTTCTCACGTCCCTTTCTTTCTCTTTTTATAGCTGGAGTAGGTCAATGGAATGGCTGTTTACGCATAGCAGCGTGCGTAGCTTTTACGCACATTACGCAGCAGAGAAACGCCAACTCCTTGCGTTTAGGTGGAGTTTTCGGCCAGAAGACCATCCCAAGATCTGATCATCTTCCATGGTTGGGGTAAAGACCCCCTTGTGAATATTTTGGACGGTCCAGATCATCAATCCGACTGTGATTGGGATCACAGAATGGCCCACGGAGGGCCGGACGTGCGAACGCATGTCCCTGCGGAAAATAGGGTACGCTGAGATGCTCGGTGGGCCCCACATTGGTGTTTTCGGAGAAATCCAACCCGTTCATTGGATTCCTGGCGAAATTTCAGTCGGGAAAGAGTGGTTTTTATCGGGTTTTGGTACGGTTCACTGTATCAAACCAACTCACCGTTCATCTTGCGTTTTTCGACGATCCGCGTGTATACGTGCGCAAGGGGCCAAACAGCCACCTAGGCGAGGGTCACGCCCCACCTCTGGAGCGAATGGACGGTCCAGAGATCATCAAAATACATGATGGGTGGGGCCCACAATCAAAAACTGGATGGACACTGTCCGTCCGCTGGTCGTCTTCATGCAGGAAAAGGATTTGAGTCGGTCAACGTGCGCTAATCGACTTTATGGAATTTGGTGCATGGCGAGTGCACAGCTTCTGTGCACTCCCTCTCGTGAAGTGGGTCCCAACTTGATCTATATATGAAATCCGCTCCGTCTATTCGTTTTGTCATCTTATTTAAGGGGCTGAGACCAAAATTGAAGCATATCTAGATATCAGGTGGGCCCCAGATCAGAGTTTTATGGGCTGATTTGTTCGTTGGGCCACTTCCACAAGGATCCAATGGCTGAAATTTGACGTGTACAGTTAATTTAGGGTCCTCAGGATAAATATAAAGTTTCGAGCCGAACAGATGGTGGGAACCCTGTGATCTTGCATTCTGAACGATTTTCAGGCCTCTTTAACGTGAATGGCTTGATTTTCTCGGATCTCAGGTGTGTAAATTCTTCGATCTCGGTCCCCTGGGGTCCGTCCCTTGCCTTGGTGATTTTAGAGCGTTAAATCCATGCTTTTAATACCTTTTTCAGTCCAAGCTCTTTGAATTCACCTTGCAACAAAAACACGATTAAAATAGGATGTCTAAGCATTATCATGTTCGTAAAATCAGGTAATAATTGGGGTCTAATATGCAATATTTGACCCTTAACAGATTGCTAATAATGTGCAAAGACGCTGATTATCACAATGCAAGGGAATGGGACCTTCAACTGGAAAACCATTCTCATAAATTAATGCTTTGAGCCACATCAGCCCACATGTTGTATGGGCCATAGCTCTATACTCAGCCTATGCACATGATCTTGCCACCACATTCTACTTTTAGCTCTTTCAGGTCACCAAATTACCACCAACACGATAACCTGTAGTCTAGCATTCGTAAGTAGGAGACTGGACTAATCTGCATTTGAGTACCCTTTAACATAAATGTGTCTATATATATCTTGCAAGTTATATCACGGCAAAGAGCTCCCTTCAAATACCTTTGTATATGACTAACTGCATCCTAATGAGTTCTAGAAGCTTGCATGAATTGACTCACAACACTTGCAACAAATGTTATGTTAGGATGGGTAATTTTGTGATATATAAGATTTTCAACTAGCCTATGATAGTTGACTGGATCATGAAACATGTTTCTTGGATCTACAACCAACCAGCTTCTGATTAGGGGCAAGGTGTTCCGTATCTATTATGATACGGCCGTAAAGGCCGATACATATAGGTAATAGTCGTGACTGTTACTCGATATGGGGGTGAAACGAGGCGTTTGGTTTTTTGGGAGCGTATCGTTTGTTGCGGGGGCCGTAACGGCCATTATGGGGCATAACGACTGTTACTCCCGTAATGGTTGAAAAATATATTTTTTAAAAATATCTATTTAAATCCATTTTCTCCTCAATTTTCAACTTCTCTCATTCCAAAAACTCTCATAGATCATAGATCACTCTTACTATAGTTTTTAGGATTAAAACTCTAGATTGAAGTGATTTGAGAGAATAGAAGCTTTGAGGGCCGTTTAAAAAAAAAAAAAAATTTTGAAAAAGTGGTATTGCCCCCCCCCCCCCCTTTTTTTTTTTTCCGATTTTTAGTTCTAATACTTGATTGTGATGTGTAAACATTAGAGACAACCATATTCATAAATTCACTAGACTGTCCGATACAACAACCTCACCAAAGAGTGAATTATTATGCTACCATAAACGTGTTCAAAACAAAAAATGAATACATATTTGGAATATTTACATTATTCTGGATTTTCTAGAATTTTTCGGGAAAAAAATCAACCGTTACGGGGGTAATATTGATTGTTGCACCCTCGTATTAGTATTGGTGGTGACTGTTGTGGCCATTGTTTGATCTAGACTTCTTCCTGGGAGCCCGAGATCGCTCCACGGATCTCTCACGTCTCGACCCCCATTCGCAACTAACCCCTCTGCCTAGGAATCCTTATCTCTTGATTTCTTCCTCATCTCGTTAGACACGAGAGCCACAATGACTTCTTTCGTATTCAGAGTACTCTTCCCATATAGCAGAGTAGTAACGAGATGGTTGTATGTTGTGGGAAGCGATGCGAAAAGTATCAATGCTTTTTCTTCATCCTTGATCGTCTCTTCGAGCCTTAACAACTCACTAAATATTTTCGTAAACGAGTTCATATGCTCTAGAAGTTAAGATATTTCTTTCATTCGTAGCACGTAAAGTTGTTTATTCATAAACAACTTATTAGTGAGGGACTTCGCCATGTATAAATCTTCTAATTTCTTCCACATATCCAGGGCTGATTCCTCATCCAGAACGTTGTACATGACTTCATCTGATAGACAGAGACAAATGACACTTATAGCCTTCTCTCCGAGTTTACTCCAGTCGTCATCTTCTCTGGTTTAGTCTCCAACAACGCCTTGCTCAACCCTCGTGACACTAGAATAGCCTTAACCTTTTGTTGCCACAAACTGAAATTGTTTTTCCCGTCGAATTTCTGTATATCAAACTTCGACCCCGACATCTTTGCTGAATTACCGAACGTCCTTAACCTGTCGCTTTGATACCACTTTGTTGAAATTCCGAGCCCATAACAAACCTTGATCAACCCTAGATATTAGAAATTCGGATCTAATACCATTGTCAATCCTACACTTTGTCGAAGCATGTTTAGCGATGATAGAACAATCAAACTAGAATCAACCTATCAAGCAATCACAAACTCACGATTTTGTGTGGAGAACCCTTTTGGGAAAACCACGGCACAAAGTGATAGAGATCTCCACTATAATAGAAACATTTTGAGTTACACCACTCCCATTCTCCTATTATAGAAGTAATCCGATCTCCCTTGCAATGCGCACCTCTAGGAAAACCCCTAGCTCTTGAGAAAAACTCGTCCTTTCAAGCCCTAATCGAACCCGCCTTAGTTATGCAAAACCGCGTAACTAAGTCATCAACGTTCGGTCGGACCGAATTCGCCTTCAATTGGATCAACAGAGTCTTGCTCTGCTCCTGACTTCTAACTAAAAAATCTTGCACTCTAGTTCGGTCTGACCGATGGAGCCCTGCTTCAACTCCCGGACTGTGTAGAATCCAAGACATTCGGCATTTTCTCAACACACATAATTAGTTTCATTTGTACAAGTTCCTAAGCTATATGTTGTCTGATAGAAGTGATGCAACTATATTCAATCTTTTAGGGGATGTTAAAAAAGTCATCATTACATACTTAGAAATCAAAAGATTACAAAAAACTAGTGCACATAATAAGTTTCCTTTGTATAAGTTCCTAAGCTATGTGTTGTCTGATAGAAGTGATGCAACTATATTCAAACTCAATTCATATAATTTATATATCTAAGAAATGGATTAGAAGTGACAAAAAATGTGATTTTGTATGTTTTATTTTGGTTGAGCTTTTCAAAAAATTTTCTCAGAAAAACCAAGTGTTGCTATCGGTATCGATGTATCAACAACACTGTTGATACATCATTTATACAATGTGAGAAATTGCGTTACATTGTGATGAGTATCTCAACATATATCTACAGTGGTTAGGATGTCCATAGTGTGTGCACTTTTCAGTTCCTCAATCCCTGCCATATGCCCCCTTGAATTTCTACCACCAAATTGACCACAATGGGTACCACGGCCTCCTCCTGAATCTTGCATGGGAGCACCATGACTCCCACCATATCCATGGTCCAATGTAATATTACGAGCCCTCAATTGTCAAAAACGAGAGAATGCCTCAGTAACAGTCAGAATCTCATTACCTCCATGAATGCAAGGACAAACTGGCTCGAACTTGGATTGCAATCCAGAAAGAAATTTTGCAGCCAGATACTTCTCATGCTATTTCTTCATAATATATTAATCCAAGGTGAAGGGCTGATATATGTTCAGCTCTTTCCCCATATCCTCAAGGGTAAGGTAATACTCTCCAATACTTCTACCACCCCATTTGAGTTATAGTTTTCTCATACAACATGTGTTTAACTTATATCTTCCTCTTTACATTTCTTTTAAAGTAATTCACACTTCCTTTGAGGTCTAAAAGAACATAACTTAGCACTTATGCCATCATAACTAGCAGTACCTTCCCGAGTTTTAGAGGATACAAACTTGGGCATCTTCTGCCATCATAACTAGCGGTACCTTCCTGAGGTTTAGAGGATGTAATATACTTCAACTTGCGGTGGCCCGACCGAAAAAAAAAAAAACAAAAACTCAACAGCTGCGGCTCACTGTAGGTAACTCATGCCATTTAATTTTGTGGATGTTAGTTGGAATCGATGAGACCAAAATGGAATTGTTTGCCTCACATTTACTATCCATCAAGGAGTAAATAAATGTATGCAAAAAGCAAAAAAAGAAAAAAAAAGAGTACATGGAATGCAAAATATAGAAAGTAGGCCAACCAAAGGAAAAAATCAGACAGATAATAACCAACCAGCAAAGACCACAAATCAATCAGCAAAGATCTGACTGTCCATCATGTGCCAACACCACACCAACAGTAATATAATTGACGAACTGGGTAGCACAGTAGAGCTGGGCCTTCTCAGAAATCTGATCTAACAAAGAGATGGCATGGAGGATGGGATAAACCACTGCAACACATCAAGACTCATGTCACCGCCAAATATGCATTTCCCATCACACGTCCACGTGCGAATGAGGATCCTCTTTGTATGAACTCGACGAGGGTTGATATTTCACGATATCAACACTAATCATACACCAGATGCCATACAGAGACCGATGCTCAAAAAAGAGAAGATTGATCTGGGAAAGGGAGATTGTTGTAATAGGATTTGAGTGAGGTCTAGGATTTTGGCAAGATCTAAGGAGAGGAAGAGGGTAGAAAAGAAAGAGAAATGAAGGTCTTTGTACCATTTTACTTTTGTGTAGGAAAATAGTAAAGGAAGAGAAATAGAAGTGAAGAGAGAATGATAATAGAAGAGGAAAAAGAGAGTTAGGGTGCGGACCACCCCCTCCCTCTTGCCTATATATTTTAAGTGATAAAAATCAAAATGAATGGAGTGTCCTTTGTTACAATGTATTTTGTACAACTTAAGTGCACCAAATAAGACTAAAAGATATATTGGCATCTCATAATTAGACCAACATAAATCAATAAATTGACTGCACAAATATTATGGTAAAAAAATTAATGACATTAATAGGCGTTTAGTAATGTGGGGCTACTTAGCATTTTTTTTGAAAGGCAACGAAGCTTCATTAAAGAAAAACAGAAAAGAGAGAAACAGACCGCTGAGATAGCGAACTGAAAACTCCCTGAACTGAGATACAAACCGAAAAAAAAAAGCAACAGAAACAGCCGAAAAAACTAAAAAAATCAAAGAAACAGAACAAAGCCAAAACCAGACCACGCAGCCCAGTTACACCCCACTAAGCTGATCGGGGCTACTTAGCATTTGTGTTGCGGTAATTCTTTGAAGGGTAGATGCCCACCCTTCCAGAAGTTGAAAATTCAATTTCATTGGATCCTCCCTTCGTAAACCGGGGATATCCGGCATTGGAGCTCTTAGAGATGATTTAGGTGCAATTAGTTGTTTCTGGACCTTCCAATTCAATTGGGGTGATTCCAACAAAGCAAAAGCCAAGGGTCTATGGAAGCTTTGTGGATCTTCACCACTTCATCGTTTGGGTGTTTGTTGTTGATGAGGATTGTTGCAATGTCAGTTCTTGGTTTTGACAAGCTATTTGAGCCATGATGTTTGTATTATTTTTGATAAAATTCTTGATCTTCTCATGGAAGATGTTTTGGCAGATGCCTTAGCTGAAAAAAGGTGTTGGCCGGACGAGATTTGCATTGGGACCTTGTTGCCTCACCCTTGATGCATATTTTCGGGCTTGAATGGAATTAGTCATTTCTCAAAATAAAAAACCTTGCTTGATAGCCACTTGTTCTTGAATTAGAAAGGAGTTGCCTGCATTCAGATACTGCCCGAATCTAATAAAATTGGATGATGATCAGAAGTGCGCAGAGAACACCTGCTAGATTTGAGTGATTTTCCTACCTACTTAAGAGAAGAAAGAGGCCAAGCTTGCATTGAACTAACCTTGTTTATCCGGCCAAGTGAATAACTATTTATTCGGCAGGTCGTTGCTGTTCACAAAATTGGAGAATCGCTGCATACTTGTTGTCACCTGGCTGCCCTACAAGTGCAACTTGTCAAATGAGAATCAGCTGTGTTGAAGCCCCGCCATTTCCATTACACCACTGTCGATCCCTTAGTGCATGAATATTATTTAATTCTGCCAGAATATAATCCCATTTTGAATTTTTCTTTTTCCCTTTGTCATCCTGCTATGTTGTGTTTGGGCTGACAATAAATTTTTTGAGTTGATTATGCACCTGCAATTTGTATTTTCTACAGATTTGTTGATTTTACATTTCACACAAGTGCTTGTGATGCTTATATTTGTTTAGTTGATTTTTCCTTTTGGTAATCTTCTCTCATCTAATTTGTTGCTTTGATACAGCTGAAGCTGAAAAGAGTAATGATGGAACATCTAAGGGTGAAGTGCGATCTGGAAGGATAAGATCATTGAGTGATGTACTCTATCGGTCAGAGGCAAACAGTGATGCATCACAAGATGGGCCAAGATCTGAGAGGGAAGATTCAGACTATGAGGAGGAAATGGAGTTAGACTTTGAAACATCAATATCTGGTGATGAGGGGCGTGATATTGAATCAGGCATTCTTCGTGGAAGTTTAAATTTGAGATTTCATCGGAGAAGTGATTCAACTAAAGAAAAATGCAGCACAAATGGCTCGTGTGGATCACCCTCATCGTCATCTCAAAATGAAAGTATGGCCTATCGGGTAGGCTTTTTATTACATGACTTCCATTTTTTCATTATGATATAAATTTAATGAGATCTTTTATAGCTTATGGCCTTGTTACATGAGTATAAAATGGTATACCACCCTGTTTCACATGTATTAGATAATGTAATTTTCGGACACCATTTCCCTGCTGTACTCAATCCTAAACATTTAAATAATTTTAGACATAACAGTTTGTAGTCATTTTTTTGAAAGATAATTTGAATTTTTTCAAAGGGAAAGAGATGTATTTCTTTTGAGAGCAAAATTCGAACTACGATAGAAAGGGAGAAATGTCCCCTCTTTAGCTCGCCTATCAGCCAACTAGCTCGCCTCTTCGCCAATGTGGGCAAATGAAATGTTTAGCCTTGAGGCAAGACGGCGAATTTCATTGAACATGGAGTCCCCAAGGCTTGGAGTGGTTTTGATTCCCAATTAACGACATCAAAGCAATCACCTTCGATGGCAACTGGACCCAAATTGTCGAGTATTACTTCCTCCAATCCACATGGTGCTGGTTTGCCGGCAAACCACTGAGCTTAAATTTCTACCACCATAGTGGACGTGGAGGATTCCTCCTTGGGATGTATTTGGAGGAGGATGCTCCACTAACCACTGCCAAGAGCCATTTAAAGTGGAAATTTGACCCTGGTATCCTGTTGTATTTGGGCCTGATAGATGCCCATCTAGTGGTGTTATTTTTTATGCAATCAGCCACCTCCTCATGCATTTTGAGTATGCTATTTATTTTCTCTCCTTCTAAAACTTCTAACAAGAAGCCATTGGAAGTATTGTCTACACAATTGATATCATAGTTCATAAATTCTAATCTTTTGACTAATGGTTTAACAACTTTAATTTGCTATTGGAAATATTTTTAACATCCATTTACTTGTGAAATCTTATCTCAAAATTTCTCTGTTTGGTAACTATACTTAAAAGGCTATTCATTGTTTGAATTATCTCCGATATTATCGAAATATCTCCGATATTATCGTTATCTCCAGCTTGGCGATACCGATAACACTGGTAGCGATACCGATAACATCAGTAGTATTAGAAATTCCAGGCATCAGCAATGTATCACCAACGTATCGATATGGCCAATATTTTCAATTATGTAAATTCCAGGTGTTGCTTGTATTGCCAATGTATCAATATCACCAATATTTTTTATTGTGTAAATTCTAGGTGACACATGTATCACTAGTGTATTGGCGATATTTCAATAATATTGCCAATGCAGAGATATCACGAAAAGTTTGTTTATTAAAAAAAAGTATATTTTAAAATTTTTTATGAGCACATTGTTGTATGTAGTTTTCAATTTGTCGTTGCTAATGTTGATAATATCTCAATATTCTTGTTATCGCAACATGTGCGAAATCAAGACCACAATCTTTCGTTTTATTTCCAATTGTCAATGATTTCTTGGAAAAATATCTTGAGTTATCGATATTCTGCAATATCGATGGATGTTTGGATGGAAGGTTGCATGGATGATTGAATGGCTAGATGGGATGGTTAGACTGTTTCTTACGATGACACATGCTTTTAAGCACCCATTAAATGGAAACTTATTATGTATTAATTCTTTTTGCAATTTTTTTATTCATAAATATGCAAATATGTGTATTTTAGCATCTCCCAAAGTTTCATTGAAAATTCTACCATTTTCCCCATGTTTTCTCGCATTTCTGGTTATCAATGATACTATCGGTGATATCGATATTGTTTTTGTAATCCCGGCCAACGAAACTTGTAGCGATACCGATACTTCGAACACTGTCCTAGTTGCAAATACCAAAGATATTTCTGAATCATCTGGAATGGAGAATGCCATCTTACCAATAATTTTCCTTTTGATTTCCTTGGCCTTCTTTAATTATCCAGTATATCTTTTGGCAATGATCTTTCAAATGTCACTGAGAATGTTCTTGACTTTTCCATATTGCAGCCAGAGGTCGTGATTGACATGAAACAACGATATGTCGGTCATTGCAATGTTGGGACGGACATAAAGCAGGCTAATTTTCTTGGCCAGAGAGGTGCGTTAGACAAGTTCCATTCAATCTCTTCAAACATTTAAGTTGAACTGTTCAAAAGTTGTGGATATGGCTAAATACTATTTATATGAACGTAGAAGAACCTTAGAAGCTAGGTATTTCCTGCTATGGCATGTTTCCACCCATTTTTCCCCCCTGAAATGTAATGATGCTTTTATTAAAAGAAGGTGCTGAGATGGCGCACAAAACTACAGCACAAACAAAAGGGGGCAATTAAAATCCTTAAGAGAAATAACACAAGAGGCCCATTCCACAACGAAGAGCTTCGCCCTACTAAAAATGTCCACTTCCAAACTGCTACTATTGCGGAAACAACTGCCATTTCTCCACTCCCCTCCCCCAGCGCCCAAAAGTTAGCCACCAAGACCAACATCCAAAGAATTCTTTCATGCTTCCCAAGCCTGACTTCGTGCCAAGCCAAAAACAAGCCACCTATTGATTACGGCATCACATGGCATATTGAACATCACGAAGAGGCTACTGCACCCTTGACGAGCAAACAGACAAGGCAAGAAATGATGATCATCTCACTCGGTGTTAGCCATGCACATCTCGCACATGTTGGGGATCGGCATTGCCATTTTTAGGAAGTAATCGATAGTCAGGATCTTCTTTCTTCTGGCGATTCTCGCAAAAGCCGCAACTTTCAGAGGAGCACAGTATTGCCACATGTATAGGACTCTTCCTCCTCTCCAAGGCATTTCAAAACGGTTATGTTATGGCCATTATGTAATGATTATGGTGGTAACCGTTATGTGTTATGGGGGAAAATGGCCTGTTCCGGGGCGTAATGGCCCCATAATGGCTGTTACGAAGCTGATTTTTTTTTTTTTTTTTAAATATTTAAAATAAAAAAGGTTGTAACGATCCGTATTATAATGGTAACAGCAGTGGTGGCTGGTAGGACAACTGTTACAAATATGGAATACCTTGTTCCTCCCCCCATAGGAGACTAAATAATGTTGTAGAAGCACCAGACTGAGCAGCAGCCCGACTTGTCTTGCAACCATTTCCTTTTATTGTGATCCCCCACTGACAGAGCTATATTGGAGGTGACCTTGAAACATCACAGACTTTTCCACTTCCTCATTGTACAGATTCCTACGGCAGGGGGGTGTCTATACTACCACACCTCCAGAGAAGGAGAAGCAATCTAGATACTGTTATAAGATTTTCTGGTGAGAGGCGAGCTAATCTTGGCTTCCACCTATGTTTCACCACCACCCTCTGGGAATCATAGTTTGGCTGATTTCTCTTCTCTCATGACCGGTTCATATCCAATCTCGACAGATTCTTTCACCTCATTTGGACAAGTTCATGCTTTAATGATGACAGCTCCATCCTTCTAAGTCAACAAGTTTAATTCCAACAGTCACTGAATCTACTATCAATATCACATGTACTCATAAATTGGTCATTGGATTACAATTTACGAAGTAGCATCTATTAAAAGTCATGATTTGTAGTGATAGCCATTATTGTACTGATGCGTTTCTGAACCGTATCTTTAATAATTTCAACCACATATACCACACTTAATTTTTTGCAAGTGCAAACCTTGCTATATATCATACATGGTTCATGTAGCCTTTGAAGAATTGTTCGGAGTTTATTTGGTATTGCGATTCCATAGAGACAAATCAAAGCCCCCTCAAGATGGATGCATGTACTTGATTGGTTGTAGTTATGAATCCTGTGGACGTCAATGGTTATGTAACAGCTAACTGTGTGACCCATTGTGCGATATGGGTGTGTAATGGGCCATCCTGAAAAAAAGCGGATTGTAACGGTGCATTGTAACGGCGGCTCCACCAAAAATTTCCAGAAAAAATATAAAAAAAGCATACCATCTTAAAAAATTTCCAGAAAAAAATATAAAAAAAGCATACCATCTTCTCTACAAGTCTCTCTCTCTCTCTCTCTCTCTCTCTCTCTCTCTCTCTCTCTCTCTCTCTCTCTCTCTCTCTCTCTCTCTCTTCTGCGCTTCTTTTTTTGGCTTCTTTTTTATTATGTTTTTAAAGAATCTGTTCGTCCAACCGGCTGGACCATAAGTTTCGGTCAATCGGCGGATCACTTCCAACCTTTTATGCATGTGAGACATGCAAATCATCCAATGGGTTGGCCACATCATGAGGTTCACTTTTGGCAGAAGTCACTTTTGGCAGAAAATTTTTTATGGGGGTGTGCTAGTAGGCCCATGCGAGAATGCAATGCAAAGGCAACAGTCGAGGGTCTAGTAGCAAGCTACTATAGTGGCCACCCCCACAACAGGTATTTGGAGAAAGTGCACTTAGTGTTGTTGGGCAAATGGTGGTGTAGGTTTGGGATAGAGGAAGGCATGTTGTGGAGAGAGACGATAGAAACAAAATACGGGTGTGGGGAGGGGGGATGGTTGACTAGGGATTCTATTTTATACATGGGATCGATGGTATTGAAAGGGGTGTTGATTTTGGAAGGATATGTGTGGGTGAAACTCCCTTCCAGATTGTGTTTCAAGAGGGCGGAATTGTCCCGATACAGGCAAGTCGTCCTGATTCAAGCTCTCTCTGAATGTGATTCAGGTGGTGTATTGAATCGCTACCATCCAATACCAATTCATATTGTGTGATGCCAATATAAATAAGTCATTTTTTGGGGCATATTTGCGTATTGGGTGGTATGTAAACCGTGGTGGATGTTTCTTCTTTCCATTTAATGCTGCACCCTATTGTGTTAAACATCCATCGTTAACATATGATACATCACATTAGTGTTTAATATATCAGTGCAAATAGACACATGTCAATCATATCATGATACAATCTGTTGTGTGATTCAACAACAAGGGTATTGAATCTACGTATCGGGTGGTATGCATAGGTTTCGGACGATACTTTAAACTTTGGCGGATGCTGCTTCTTTCCATTTATTGTTGCACCTTACTGTATTAAACATTCATCATTAACATATGATACATAGCATTAGTGTTTAATATGTCAATGCAAATACACATATCAATCATATCTTGATACAATCTACCGTGTGATTTAGCAAAGAGGGAAAAAGTTGAACCCCCCTTGTGGGCCCCAAATCACATGGGTCCGCCTCACACGAGCCACCCGCCTCACACGGGCCGTCCACCCCGAGTGTGTCCCTGCATCCCACAGGCTACCCCACTCGAGCCCGATGTGAAAATGCCCCTGCATTAATTACCCCCTATGAGGAGTCTCGTACACGAGATCTCCCGCTCTGATACCAATTTGATGTAGGACAATTAACCACTTGCTCTAAAAGTTCGAATTGTTAGAGCATGATGAATTAATCCCTTTATCTCATAGCCCAAGCCTCACATCTCATGGGTTAGGACCTCGGCTGAACCCCCCTTGTGGGCCCCAAATCATATGGGTACCGCCTCACACGAGCCACCCGCCTCACATGGGCCGCCCACCCCGAGTGTGTCCCCGCATCCCACAGGCTACCCCACTCGAGCCCGGTGTAAAAATGCCTCTGCATTAAAGATGACCGCATGTAGCAATCCTTCATTCTCCACCTTAGATGCCACGAAATAGGGCAAATTCCACAAATAATGGGCTTGCAGTAGAATTTCCAGTAGTCTTCTAGTTTACTCAACTAGAAAAGGGAATCCGAATCAACAAATGCTAAAGAAACCTGAAATGAAAATTGCCTTCAGTTGAATAATCAAGAGTGTCTTGTCCATCTTGCTTCATAGGTATTTCTATGTTTATCGCCTCTTCACATAACCCACTATCTAATGTTAAAAGCCGAGAAAAGAATACTGCTAGTTAGTATATAGTGGTCTGGTCCCATTCAACTTGCTAGTAAAGTAGTTCTCTCTCTCTCTCTCTCTCTCTCTCCTCTCTCTCTCTCTCTATATATATATATAATATATATATATATATATATATATATATATATATAACCAAATAAAAGATCCAAACTAATCCGTACTCTCTTTGTACATCAACCTTATGGACTATCTATTTACAATCGTATGAAATGGAGTGTCTGTATGTGATGGGACATCTGAGCACTGGTCAGAGTATGCTAGAGGAGGAGAGCTCCTGTTTCTTTATGGCTAGTTGATGCATACATGGGGCCTTGTGGGCCCAATTCAAGTGCCTAGCCCATTGAAGAACCCACAATATGAAGATGCACATGGACTACTTAGTAGGACCATTCCGACCATTGGATCATTGTCATTGGACATCTTGATCATGGGTCCCCAAATAGTTTAGTTTATTTAATTGTTTATATGTTTGTTAATTTTTGTTTGGCTTATATTTTTACTGACTTTAGGGAGTTGGGAACAAATGTTATTTTATTGAGCGTTTTTATGTGAAACTTTTTATTTGAGAGCGTCTTTTTGTAAAAAAAGTCTTTTCTGAGACTATAAAGGCTTGGACGTTCATACCCTAGCCCATTATTGAATATATGAAAAAAAAATTCTTCTTTATCTTTGCTTTGAGATGAAGCAAATCTCGTGATTGGAGTGAATTGATGTAATGCCATGGAGTGAATCCAAGTTATCATTCTTTCTCATTCTCTTAAATCACAAGGTATTTCTCTTTCTCTATCTTTCTAGATCTCTTTTCTTCTTTCTCCAACAATAAAACATCTCCATCTCCATCCTTGTTCTTCCTTCTTCCAATCCATTCACCCACAACCTAACCCATCCCTAGAATCCTCTCCTTTCTTAATGGGCTGAGTTGTAAAATTTCGGTGTTTGTTGGGTCCCTTTTGCAGTCCTGTTTCCTTCTCTCTCTCTCTCTCTCTCTCTCTCTCTCTCTCTCTCTCTTAATTTTTTAATTTTTAATTTTTAATTTTTAATTTTTTTTAGTATCTGTCATATAGGTTTTTTGTTTTTCTCAATAAAATTCTTCACTCTTCAAAAAAGAAATAAAGGAAAAAAAAAAAAAACATATGATCATGTCAATTGGGATTTTCTTGACTACATGTTGGGTCGTTTGGGGTGTGGAGAAAAATGGCGCTTATGGATTCAAGTATGTGTTAAATCGGTTTCTTCCAAAACCTGTGCATACCGCCCGATATGTAGATTCAATACCCTTTTTGCTGAATCACACAGTAGATTGTATCATGATATGATTGATATGTGTCTATTTGCACTGAGGGCTACAACAAGGTGACCCTTTATCGCCATATCCGATTGTGGTGATAATGGAGGCTTTGAGTGGAATGATTGACAAATGTGTTGCAACTGGTCTAGTTCGAGGCTTTAAATTTGATAATTCTTAGTTTCAAATCTCACAACTTCAATATGCAGACAACACGTTACTAATGTGCAAAGTAGATGAAGTGGAGGTTGACAACCTTCGGATGATTATTCTTTGTTTCGAGGCGGTATTGGGTCTTAAGGTAAACTCCGGCAAAATCAATTTATTGGGAGCGGGTTTATCAAGGGAAGAGGTAGCTTCTTTTGCAATGAATTTTGTAAGGAAGGTTTTTTTCCGACAACATATTTGGGTCTACAATTATGTATAGGGAAGCCGGCCAAACATTTATAGGATAAAATTATAGAGAGATTTGAAAGTAAGTTATCAAGCTGGAAGAGTAGGCACTTGCCTTTGGGCGGAAGGTTAACACTAATAAAGGTGGCGATGACAAATTTACCTATTTTTTATATGTCCTTGTTCAAATGCCCTAAAGTGATGGTGGATAGGCTTGAGAAAATTAGGAGGAATTTTCTATGGAGAGGGGCGGAAGAGAAACATAAGTTCACTTCATGAAGTGGGAGGATGTTTATAAACCATGGGATCAAGGGGGGGCTGGCCTTAGGGTTTTGGGAGAGATGAATTTAGCGATTTTCGGCAAGTGGGTGTGAAGGTTCGGGGTTGTAGAGGGTAGTTTATGGAGGGAAGTAGTGGGGTAGAAAGTATGGGTTTCAAGAGGGATCTTGATGGATCAAGGAATCATTTTTGTATAATGCCTCATTTCTATGGAAATGGGTGGCCTCGTTAAAAACCAAGGTTTGGGAAGGGGTGGGGTTTCACTTGAGTAATGGTGAGGGGATTAGATTCTGGGAGGATATCTAGCTAGGGAATAGTAAATTAAGGGAGATGTTTCTCCCCTAGTAGGGGTATCGCTAGAGGTCAATATGCCAATGGCTTGATGCTTTTCTCTCCATTGTGAGGAAGTTATTTGGCTCCCCCTTGTAGGAGGAATTTAAATGAGGAAGAGGTTGAGGAATTGTTGACTTGTTGGATAAGGTTTGGCCGCATCTTACAAAGAGACTCGTTGAGGTGGCAAGCAAAAAAATATGGCAAGTTCACAGTTAAATCGTTTTACTGGAGGATTAGTGGTGGTTCAATTAGCAACGAAGCCAGTCATACAAATCTTTGGAGATACAGAGCTCCGCCAAAGGTGGCTGTGTTATTGTGCTTAGTGGATGGAATAAAGTCCTCATGGTCGACAATTCGCACAAGAGTGGAATGATTCTTTGGAATGTGTCTCTTATTTGCTACTGGGATGAGGAATCAATGGACCATCTTTTCATCCACTGTGCTTTTGTAACAAAGCTTTGGGAGGTTATTCTTTACCAGTTTTGCTTTTTAGTGGGACATGCCGGGTACTATCGAATCTTTCTTTCGTTCTTGGTATGGTGGGGGTAAAGGAAAGATAGGAAAGAAGATATGACACCTATGTCTACTGGCTGGGATTTCGGTTTTATGGATGGGAAGGACTAATTTCATTTTTAGGAATCAGAAAAGATCTTCAGTGGGGTCTATACTCATAGTTCTGTGGTAGACACCGTGTGTTTCAACAATGAGGTCATGGGTTCGAGAACCCACGCGGTGTGTGTGTGGGTGTGAGGGTGTGCGTGCATTAACCATAGAAAAAAAGAAAGAAAAAGAAAAGGATCTTCACCACAGGTTGGTATTTTGGTAAAAAGAGCATGTCAGGGAATGGGCTGCTGAATCTAAGGCAATTGTGGTAGATTAGCTTGGTGAAAGTTGGGTTGATTTGTAGTTTTTGCTTTTCTCCTTTTATTCTTCTTGTAATTCTTTAGGTCTTTGGCCTCTTTGCAATAAAATTCATCACCATTCATAAAAAAAAAAAAAAAAGAAGGAAAAAGAGAGATTCTTGATTAGTCCTGTTGGGAGGCCAGAATCTGCAGACATATCAATTCATCGTTTATTGCCTAGTCTGCCCTAGTCCCCAAGAAGATGGATGTGAATGATATCAAAGATTTTAGGTCAATCAGCCTGATCAGAAGGTACTTCAAAGTTATTGCAAATGGCCTTTGATGATCTGTAGATGGAGTACATGAATTTCTTACAAAAATATTAGGTGCAGGGTAGGGGACAAGTTCATAGTTAAATCTTTTATATATATATATATATATATATATATATATATATATAATATATATATATATATATATATATATATATATATATATATATATCTATCTCCAATTCGAGGAGTACATGGATTTCTTAAAAAATATTAGGTACAGGGTAGCGGAAAGGTCTAAGATCTGTTTTTGGAAGGAATGTTGGTGCTGTTTGAACCCCCTTTTTATCACTGTTGATGAAGATGGAGTAGTGTCGCACTATCTTCCAAAGGTTGTTTGGGGGAATAATTTGGGGGCTGAGGTTTCTGTGCAGCCTCAAGGGCGAGGAGATTCCGATCCTAAAACACTTTGTGTTTGGTATGGAGCAGAGCTTTGTTAGGGTTGAAGGGCCTAAAAAGTGGATAAGAGGAAGGGCCAGTTTGTTAACTTTGAAAAATATTACTTAATGCAAAATTGAAAAAATGCTCGATGTCAAGTGTTGTTTGTTAACGCTGAATGAGGAAAGCGCTATGTGATTTTTCATTGATTTTTTCAGCGATAAGGGTTTGGCTTAACGGTGAATACGGAATGCGCTCCATGATTTCTTCTATTAAACAATTTTTTTGCTTTCAAAATTATCCCTCCTCAAGTTACCACGAAGATTTTTTCTCTTTTGAATAGTTTGTGTGATAGAGAATCCAACTTTTAACATGCGGAACTTCTTTAGGCCCCACCATGATTTATGTGTTAGGTCCACATCGTCCATCAACTTTTTCATATCATTCTAGAGCATGAGCTCAAAATTGAGGCACATGTAAAACTCAAGTGGACCACATCATAGAAACCAACCAACGGATATTGAATAACTATTGTTGAAACTTTCCTAGGATCCAATTTGACGTTTATTTCCCATATAACCTCTTCATAAGGTCACATATACTTGGATGAGAATGGAAAAACACAAATATCAGCTTGATCAGGGTTTTCAACAGTAGGCCCCCAATTTCCACTATTTCCTGCAGTGTGGCCCACTTGATCATTATATCTACCTCTTTTTTTATTTTATTTTATTTTATTTTTTAATTTTATCTTTTAATCTTATGCCCCCAAATGATATGGAAAAGTGGATGGATGGTGTGGATAAAACATATACATCACGGTAGGCCCCACAGAGCCACTGATAGGGCCGCCCTTCTCCGGCCGGCATCGCCTGCCTAGGAAGTTCTTGTGCTGGGATGTAAGGTGGGGTCCACCATGATGTTTATGGGAAATCCAACCTGTTCATCCATTTTTCCAGCTTATTTTAGGACATGCAATAAAAACTGAGGATCCAAAACTCAAGTGGGCCATACGAGATGAAACAGTGGGGAAATGAATGCCTCCCGTTGAAACCTTCCTAGGCTCCACCTTGATGTTTATATGCCATCCAAACTGTTTATAAGGTCATTTTCATTGAGATGAAGCGAAAACACCAAAAACTTAACCGATACAAAACTTTTGTGGTCATATAAATATTTCAACAGTGGTCACTAAATTCCCACTATTTCCTCTCGTGTGACCCATTTGAGTTTTGGATCGGCCTTAATTTTGGTTGCATGTCCTAAAATAAGCTCGAAAAACGGATGGACGGGTTGGATTTCTCACAAACATCGCAGTGGGCCCCACCCATAATCCTTGCACAGAAACTTCCGGCAAAGGCTTTTGCATTAATTCCGCGTCCCATGCAGATTGCCCACTGACGCTGCCAATAATGAAGAGGGATTGGACAATGCTCTTTGTGCCCCACTATAATATGTGTTTTATCTGTACCGTTCATCTATTTTTCCAAATCATTTTAATGCATTGGCCTAAAAATGAGATAGATCCAAATCTCATGTGGACCACACCATAAGAAAATAATGGTGATTGAATGCACACCATTAAAAAATTTCTAGGCCCACCATAATGTTTATTTTCCATCTAACTTGTTGATACGAAACTGTTGTGGCCAAATGAATATATCAATGGTGGTAACTGAATTCCAATTGTTTCTTGTCATGCGGCCCACTTGAGTTTTTGATCCACCTAATTTTTGGCGAAAAGTCCTAAAATGAGCTGACAAAATGGATGGACGGGGTAGATTTCCCACAAACATCACAGTGGGCCCCACCTTGCATCCTAGTGCAAGAACCTTTCACGGGAAATCTGCGTCCTGAATGGGGTAGTACCTAATTCGCGCCTGTCTAGATCCACCTGAGGCGGGCACCATTGTCTCACCATTTCTTATAGTGTGGTCCACCAGAGATTAGGATCTACTTCAATTTTGGGCCCATGCCTTAAAATGAGATGGCCAAAGGGATGGATGAAGTGGATATAAAACAAATACATTATGGTGGACCCCACGATACCCAAAATATCAAATATAATGAGAAACAAGATTGGTGTTCACGTTCAAGTTTTGTTGAAACACAATAAGCCTCATATCAAATATAATGAGAAACAAGAGTGGTGTTCACGTTCAAGTTTTGTTGAAACACAATAAGCCTCTCATTCACTTCTCCATTGCATCATTGGTTGTTTCTTTAACTTCTTTGTAGAAGATTAGATATATATATATATATATATATATATATATATATATATATATATATATATATATATATATATATATATATATATATATATATATATATATTTGCTCTGTTTTTTAAAGGATAATGATATTTCAATTTTCTATTAAGTACTTCAGTTTATTTGAATTAAATGGAATGATTTTATTTTTATTTAATAAAAAATTATTTCTTCATAATGTAAAACATTTCCAAACAGGAGATAGGGCAAATGTGTCAAATTAACAACTTTCAGACATTTCAGATGTTTGTTAACAAACAGGTTGTTTCAAATTCAATACTTAATTTTCAGACTTCAGCAATAGTTATCAAGCAAGTTTTTCGACTTCAGATTTAGACTTCTTGTTCAGATTTTAGATTCAGGCTTCAGATTTCAGATTCAGGCTTTAGACTTCAGATTTAACAAACAGGGCCGAAGGCTTAAAAGGACTTATATAGGGAATGTTGAGATGGATGAGGGGGAAGACTAGCAATGATAGAATTAATAATGACATAATTTAGAGCACTGTAAGAATTACCCCGATAGGATATAAAATGGAGGCAAATAGAGATGAAGATTAGAAACAGCCTCAATAGGGAGCACAACTTTGATTAGATTTGAGATTCCTGAAAAGTGGATGAGAGGAAGACCTAGAAGGGCTTAGATTGAGGTGGTGAGAAGGATATGAAGGCTTGTTCATGTGCCAAGGATAGGGCCTTAGATAGGAACAATTGTTGGAACATGATTTGTAAAGCTGATCCCTAATAGCTGCGACGAGGCGATAGTGATGATGATGATTATAGAACACATCTTTCTCGCAAAATGGAACTGATAATATTTGAGGAGGTCAATTTTCTTGTCCAAATTGCAATACAAAATTAAATATACAAGGCAGAAAATTTCTTTAAATTGAATAGCAAATAATTTCAATTATAGGTGAATTGTGGATACTGTGAGGATACTTTATATATTACCGGCAATTAAAAAAGGATACAATATATTTGTGACATTGACACGTTTGTGAATGAGAGTTTTATTCAAAGAAAAATGATAAAAGAGAGAATTGGGACAATGAACAACCAGACTATACAGTAGATCAAAATCATATCCAATCTGTGCAATCCAGTTATTCCAAAACGGTTAACAGTAATGGTGGTAACCATTATGCATTATGAGGCCATAACGGCTGTTATGGAAAAAATGGCCTTCTCTCTCTCTCTCTCTCTCTCCAAAAGAAAAAAAGGTCATAGGTACAATAGCCCCTACGAACTCCTTTGTACCTTTGCCCATGAGATCTCCCTGTTCTTTATTCTATTGATAATCTGGTTAAAATTGGAAGATATATTCTTGCATGTTTCTATAGTTCCTTCTGTATCGTGCAGCTATTCGCCATAAATGGCAGGCACCATAAAGTCCATTTAAGTGTTGTATATCTGTAAATCCATTCATGTGCAAGGAAACAGCAAAACCATGTTCTTGAAAAGAAATAAAATGACCAACCAACAACTCAACAGTGATTCTGTATGCTAAGGGTGTGTTTGGGTGACACTGAAAAATCATTTTAATTAGTTTTTGGCCAACTAGTGTGACAGGTGGCCTCAGCACTGGACAGAATTTCTACTGACAGTTCTGTCCACTGCCGTGGTTCGCCTGTTTTTCTTCTGGATTTTTCAGTGGAGACCCTTTCAATTGATGTTACTTCATGTGCATGGTTTCGATCCCTTACACATGCGTCACATTTGCACGTATGGGACGTGGTACCCCAAATGATTTTTGTGCAAGACAGCCTTTCGGGGCATTTTCTGCCATTTCAGGCGTGCAGGCAGAAGTTGAAGGAACCCATAGCTATAATGATATAAGAGAAATTATGATCCCTAATTATATTTACACATTAGGTATTAATCCATCATTTTCCAGGATCTCTTTGATCTGCAAATAGCTTTTTGCCTACCATTCCTCCTAAATATATAACACGTATTTTAATCGTCATTATATTTTATATACCTCTCTTCCTTGTTATTCATACCATAAAATGCTATTTTTTGTGTTCTGATGATACATTATTCAGGAGAGTATGTTGCGAGTGGAAGTGATGATGGGAGATGGTTTATTTGGGAGAAAAGAACTGGAAGACTGATAAAAATGCTTGCTGGAGATGAAGCTGGTATGAAGTCTGTTACATTAATATTCGTGGCATAGCTTTCTTCTTGTCTAATCACTTCATCATCTGATATCCATTGCATTTTCTAGTGGTGAACTGCATACAGTGCCATCCGTTTGACTGCACTATTGCAACGAGTGGAATTGATAGCACAATCAAAGTAAGTGTGTTGAAAAGGATTTCGTAAGGAGACTACATTTGGAACTAAAAGATGAATTTCTAACAGTACTTGTTTTAGATATGGACACCATGTGCTGAAGTCCCATCCATGGTAGCCGGAGGAGCTGCGGGACCAGAGACTGCTGATGTGTTAAGTGCTATGGAAAACAATCAAAACAAGTTATGTCGCAACCGCGATGCAGTCTTGTAAGGCTTCTGAAACTGTTTCCAACACATGTAACAGTCTTATTTTTCTTGCGTCTTTAGTGGTAAAATGCATTTGCCAATATGAGATGTAATTTCCACATGCATCTATGTCCCAACTCATGTACATGATGTTGCACGTGTGAGATCCAAGCTGTTGATTAAGGGGGGCCCTCCATGTATGTGGCTGACCCAAGAGTCTGGAAACAAATGATGCTAAGATGCCTGTGGTTTTTATACTTGCATTTGTTTCGTGCACTATGGTCCACTTGCTGACCCCAAATTTGTAGAAAGGTTAAGATGATGATAATGCATTGGTCCACATAATGGGTGGACCATTGTGAACTTTTGGTCAGTGCATCTGCACATTGTGCCTCATTACTGCTCGAAGTATCGGTATTGCTACAAGTTTCATTGGCCAGGGATACAGAAACAATATCAATATCACTGATAACCGGAAATGCGGGGAAACATGGGAAAAACGGTGGAATTTTTAGTGAAACTTTAGGAAATGTTAAAATGTACATATTTCCATATTTAGAAATAAAAACTTGCAAAAAGAATGCATATATAACCAGTTTCCATTTAATGGGGCTTTAAAAGCATATGCTATTGTAAGAAATCAGTCCAATCATCCCATCCGGCCTATTTAACCATCCAACCTTCCATCCAAACATCCATCGATATTGCAAAATATCAACAACACATGATATTTCACCAAGAAATCATTAACGATTGAAAAGGAAACGAAAGATTGTGGTCTCAATATCGTGTTGCTATATCGATAACATCGAGATATTATCAATATTATCAATGACAAATTGAACACTGCATACAACCATGTGCCCATGGAAAAAATTTTGAAATATACATATATTTTTTTTCTAATAAACAAACTTTTGATGATATCAATACGTTGGTATTATTGAAATATCGTCGATACACTTATGATACAAGCATTACCTAGAATTTACATAATAAAAAATATTGGCGATACATTGGCGATATTGATGCATTGGCAATTCAAGCGACACGCCAACACCTAGAATTTACATAGTTGAAAATATTGGTGATTACATTAGCGATATTGATACGTTGGCGATACTTAGCGATTCATTGCTAATACCCGGAATTTCTAATACTACCAGCGCTATCGGTATTGCTACCAGTGTTTTCGGTATCGCTAAGCTGGAGATAAAGATAATATTGGAGATAATTCGAACACTGGGCCTCATTGATGGATGGGTTGGATGTTTTGTGCATATACCCGCTGCATGTGTTGCGGGGTGGTGGTGGACGAGTGCAAAGGTGCGGATCTATACTCATACACATGCAATCTGGAACATATACACATGCAAGCTGAGCACATGTGAGTGCTTAGCCCTTAAAAAGACGTGCAAGGGCTGACTCTACATTCTGTTCCTTAAGTTGCAGTTGTCTGCTGTCAGCAGGATATGTCTTTCAGCCAGAGATTCCATTTTATTCTCCTGTTTTGCTATTAATATCTTTAATGAAATTATTACCATCTGCAGGCCCTTTGAACTTCTGGAGCGGTTTAGGATGCATGATTTTGCTGAAGGAACTTTACATCCTTTTGAGTGTGCCCAGAGCTAATCTGTTTTGTATGGTTAAATGTCCAGGTAACATCCTTCTCCTCATAAATTGTTGTTGCTTCATTGTGGAATTTATAATTTATTTGTGTAGGTTACCCATGAAAAGCAGTGAAGTTTTTTAACATATGGATAGTTAAGGTTTTTTTTTTTTTGTTTTGTTTTGTTTTGTTTTTATTTATTTATTTAACTTGTAGCGTGACTAAAGTATAGTCACATGATACATAGAATCATGACCATTTCATCATAAAATGATTAGTTTGCAAAGCAGTCTTTTCTCAAAACCTTTCCAATTATGATCTGGGACTATTTCGTGGAGAGAGTTCTACCTCATTGCTAAGTGTAGGTTAAAATCGAAGGGCAAAAAGTATTTCACTAAGATTCAATTCCTCATTTGTATTAGGATAGTCTACTGGAAAGGGCTATGGATTGTGTGCACTGTGTAAATGGCCTGTGGTTCAAATTCAATGGGCAAATTCAATGGTTAAGATTGGCGGCATTGCAATTTTGGGGTTATGCTCTATCAAGCCTGTGGCCCAGGTGGTTTGGATATGCCTACATGTATGACATGTCACTATTTAATAGTAGATTGTGAGTCTGTAACAAACACATTCCTAGACTAGCCCAAAATACTTGTTTTCCATGCCATGGTGGGGAGAGCCCCATCTCTTTTTGTCTGGGTATTTACTTATGCAGCAAGCAGGAAGGTCATTTTCGGGAGGGAAGCTACGAGAGCATTTTAAGACTTTGTTCTCCCTTCTTTTTAGCTACTATTGATCAATAAGACTTTCAACTGTTCGGATGTTCAGTCATACTAATAGCTTCTTCATGATTGGTGGGTATCAATGGAGCATTGCTTACACTGTAATTCAAGTGTCATTAGAATTGGAATTTTGCTTATCTTTTGATTATGCATCCAGACTTGAGAACTGTGATGAGACTGAAGTTTCGCTTCTCAAGTAATTTGCCATGCTGACACTGCACATTCTCTTTTGGCGATCTTCGGAGAAAAGGTGCATCAAGTAGTGGGTTGGTAGGTGAAGGTTGAAGAATCCGTTCTTTGGTCCTTGCCCTAACTTCACTCTTTTGATGGTGTGGTGATTCACTGGTTTCTGTGTTACTCATCACCATATGTATCAAGGAATTGCCGGAGAATAACAGCAAACCAATTTCATCAATTTATGTGATGGAGACTCATTGAGCTGTTGCATATAAATCCGAATAAAGATAATTTCTGACCATTCAAGTAATTGCCAGTCATCTGTTAGTTACAAAAATACAATAAACGAATGTATCCGTCTCATTAACACAACTGTACGGACTTTTTATTTTCCTGATCACTCTCTTTTGCCACTATTGTGGCATTGTTGGTTCAACTGTATTAAGGTTCCTTTTCTTTTGCCCAAACAGGTTTTGCTCCAATAATGGAATTATGTGAAGAGTAAGAAGTAAAAGCAGCTTGGCAAAGTATTACAGAGGCGGGAATCAATCTAGACAATTGAAAAGATTTTCCTGGGACGATGAGACTTGCAACCTGTTGAAATCAATGTAATGTGCAGGCTTGGTCACACATTTGAAGTAAAGATTATATGGTCACTAGAGCCCACAAGGCCTGGTTAGTAGTTGAAGTGGGTTGTGTAGTACTTGAGGAACTCATCTTTGGTTCCTGCAGATTGTCTTGCCCTAATAAAGGGGCCCTTGTTAATAAAAACTCATTTGTATAATGAGGGTTGGGTCCCCATTCTCTCATGCCACCTTTAATCATTATCTTATATATTTATTTGTTCCTTTTCCCTCACCCTTCACATGCCTGTGTGTTTGTTCTGCCCTTGTGAGTGTGGGCGTGCGTGTGTGCATGTAAAGAGGAGAAATTTGGGTTTGATTTTGTAAATAAAAAATTAAAAAAACGGTTTCATGTTTGGGTTTTGATTTCGTGTGTTTATTATAAGAGGGCAAGTTTCTTATTTGTACTGGGAAGGGAACTTAGGCGTTGGGTAATGGGTCAGGACAGGACATATGGGACCTTATGGTCCCCATCATGGATGGACCATTCCTAATGATCTCCCAAATTGGACCCAAACCATCGTAGTCTCCTGTCATTTCTGTTAAATGTGGACTCCATGCATTTCTCACGGCCATTTTGTTTCCACCCTCAAAGGTTTAAGAGTTGAAATGTAAGAGATGTTTCTGGATATGGTTCATCCATATTGGGGGGGCCATCCTATAAATGAACACGTCCTCCTCGTATTAAAATAAGAATAAAAATCCATTTTCAAGGGGGTTGGCGTCTACGTCATCATCATCGTAGTCAGCTGTTTGGGGTTGGCTTTAGGAATCTTGTATCAGCAATCATTCATTTGTTAGCAAAACTGTCATATCCGATATGTATATGTTCAATGCAATGATTAAATTTAGTGGGTGGGGGGGGGGGGGGGGGGGGGGGGGGTGGCATGCATATAGGTGAGCGTTTGTTTAATCTAACCTTTACATTTTTTTTCCCCTTGTCATCTCCAGAGGATGAATTTCGAGTTTTGAATATTCTCTGTTTATTACTTCTTTTGTTTTTCTTTTTCGGCTGGAATGACCTGACCATGAGCTGCTGCCTGTGATGATTCATTCATTCTCTCCACGCGTTTAGATGCTAGAAGCGTTGTACTTGTGGCCTGCCACGTGGCAGGGCAGCAACTAGAACCCACGTTTGCAGCGCGATCATATATGATGTTTCTTTAACTAATTGATGCTGATCTTATTGATTGAATGTAACACAGACGAACTTATTTGTTTAACGGTGTACATTTTGTATGGCTAGGATTGTCTGGTTTTAAAAGGAAAAAAACCCAGTTGGTTGGAAAGAGCTGTCAATAGCTTGTGAGAGGGGTTCAACGCTCGAAAGCGTGTGATTTGTTTTTCTGTTTATCGGTTTTTAAAGTTTCTAATCCTTTGGGACCCCACACGTGTGCTATCGTGGTACTTGTGGGCTGTATCCCGGCCGTGGGAAGGTGCAGAGGCGTCGGACGAAATGATTAGCCGGCAATATAAACGGACGGCCACAATAATATGATATTTGCTACTTGGCAAGTGAAGTAGATGCAGAGAGTTGGAAACTGATGTCATTCTTCGCAATCGAAGGAGGCCTCGTTTAGTGGGGCACGAAGCACTAGTCTGCGCCCATTTCCATATCATATGTGATATTGACGGTTGTATTTTATTATTCCTTTTGCCTTTTTACAGGGAGACACGTGCCACCGTCTGCACAATTTACCAGAAAACGAGCAGGGTTCCGCCCCTGTCCACGCTTAGGATATCAAGGCTACCTGTCCATGTGTGACCCTTAGATCAAGAAAGTTAAATCTAGTGGGCTACAGCCGTCCTTCTGGTGTATGACCGGCTTATCTGACCGTTCAGATTTCTGTTTTTCGCCGGATCGTCTAGTCCGTTGATATCACTTGATACAAAGCTCAAGGGTCCTTTTAGTGTATGCTTGACTTATCTGACGGTTCAGATTTCTGTTTTGAGACGATTGATTATCTTCTATTTTGATTGTCCATCTGGCGACCACCAAATGGACGGTTAGGGTCTTCCATTCAGATATTGGAGATGTCCCATCAACTCTCGGCACAAGGATTTGGAATGGTCTGGGTTTAGATACACGTAGTGCTCATGAGCATGGATTTGGATTGTCGTATTCAGCCAGCTCATTATAGCTCATCCTTCAATATACAACGGAGTCGGCTGGCAGAGCTGACGGTGCACATGCATCGAGCAGTTGCAAACGTCTCGCACACGTAGCTCTAATCAAAACCGTCAAAATAGTAGGTTCCATTGTAAAGTAGATTGTAATTTAAAAATACTGATTGGGCGATCCAAGCTTCTGATCAACCAAAATCTATCCGTTGAGTTCTGACCGTTGAAAATTTTCCTTTGGCCCTTAGATGCCCACCAGTACAGGCTTCAAGATGATCATGGTTTCTTATGATATTGTGGAATGACACATCCAAATTGTGGTCCACCAGTTGGACGGTTTAATCTGAGTTACACGTGTGCCTCGTGTACAATCAATGATTGGATGAGTATGGACCCATCCCATTGCCAGGACATTGATTGATAAATGTCAGGTCGGGAGCTTTTGGCCGTCTCGGTATTCTCTCAGCTGCCGCAACCCCGCAACCGAAAGACAGCCGAGGTACACCGAACTGAACCCGACACCCCCACGCACCCTTTCCTATTCCGGGAGTTACTTGATACTCCGGCTGCGTATGACACTTGATACACAGGCACTTGAGAATAGTACACTTGGCATCCATTTATTTACTCTAATTAAACCGACTATATTATGGGACCCACTGTTTTTAAGTCAAGAGTCCTAAAATCTGATTGGTTGAACAATCCTAATATCTAATAGGTAGACACTTACTTGTTGAAATAGAACCATTGTATATTTTTATTTTTAAATGTCCAACAATCCGACTGCAGATACTAAGTAATCTTCTCATGGTTTATGATAGTTGGAGTTACTTGATTGCACGTCTGCAATTTCTAGGTAATCTCTAACTGCCTGTGCATCATCCATCATACCCTGCCAGAGTATCAGAAGTCTTCTCTTCTTTTTGACAGCACCCTTGCTATATTCTCTTTATTAAAAATAAGAGGACGACTCTGGAAAATCGCGATTGAGGCTCATTGCTTGACCAACCTATGATGGGGTCCACGTGGCCACATCGTTCACTCGATCCGGACCGCTCATCTGTGGAAGTCTAGTTTATTGACTACGTCAGACTTGTCTGCAGGAGTTAAAAAAAAAAAAAGATGACTAATGGTTCATGTAGGACAGATAATTGGGCGGGTAGGATTGTTAACGGGTGTCACTTTTGGTCGTTGCTTATCAACTTAGGCCCACAATATGGATGATCTGAATCATCTGATCATGATGCAGTCTGTATTGGCTGTTGCAGATGGCCGTAGAGAAATGTAGCATGTGGCAAAACGACCTTACAAAGCCAATCAAATAATATTATAAAAATAGAGTCGTTTGTTGAGATGCGTACCCTTTGCTGGCGCCATTCCCGGCGCCGTGGGTCTTGGTTTTAGCTTTGCTTATGTTGCGAAACTGCGACCGGGCACGGTCTTTCTAGGGTGTGAGTTTGCTACTGTTTGCGAATACATGCGCCTCGGACATTTTTCTCCTATCCAAATCAATCAAGATCACGGCCTTCCTTACACCAATTTAAGGCGGATTGCGCGCGGCTCATCCTGACATGGCAAGATTTGATTGAGCCACTTGCTAATTGTCAGAGATGGGCCCATGCAATTAAAGCATGTTTTCATTTGAAAGTGAATGAAAATTGCTGTGGTCAATTGAATATGGACCAATTGAACATGAATTCCATAAGGATCAACTCTGAAATAGCGAGATTTGATTGGACCACAAGCGGCGGTTAGAAATGGACTTCAATGAGTTACACCCCTAAATTGGTCATATTTGATTGGACCGCATGCAATTGTCAGAGATGAGCCAATGTAAAGAATGTTTGTGGTGATCGCAAATTCGGTGCTACCCCACCAAGACACTGACGTGGCCTAGTTTGGTTGACTACATGCAGCTGTTAGAAATGATCAGATAATAGCATTTGAAAGTGAATTGGGTTGCATTCACACATGAGCTTGACTAACGAAAGACATGGCTTTACTAGACTTGATGTTTCTAGGATTTGATTAGATCTAAAATCGGCACACTTCAATAGCTACTAGGTGGCAAGCTACGTGCTTGTACTGTGCTAGATATAGGCAGAGCCAATTCCTATCTGAGTCCCACTACCATATGTATATGTAGATGAGCACAAGCAAGACATGGTAGGATTTGATTAAATGAAGAAATGCTTATTAAAGATAGAACTCACGGTAAACAGGTTTTGAAGTTGCTGCATTTGAGTCGGCTACATTTTTAAAAAAAATTGAAATCAGTCATCAAATCAAATCCCACCACCTCATGTATGTACCAAGCTCTACAGTGGCAAGGTAGCACGAAAGTCCCACCGAATCCTGTTCCATACCAATCACGCTGGTTACGATCTACTTTTGGATTTTGCCGTGACGCTGAATCCAGTACAATGCTGTGGGGGGTTAAGCTTAGCTTATAATAGGACGTGTGTGTCCTGCCGTGATGTATTGAAGAAATCTAATCCGATGATCATGTAAGTCCTGTCATGATATCCTTTGATCCAAAAAATAATTAAAATTAAAAATTAAGTTAGTCCACGCCAAGTAAAATCATGGCTGAACCCTAAAAAAATCATCTGGTGTAGCCCACTTGTGTTTTGGGATATCCTGATTTTTAGAAAGTCCATTTATCTTAGCAGGAGAATCTTCTGAATGGATTGGATGGCATGTAGAAAAATACAGTGGGCCCTACACAGTATGAAAGGTTTTAACTATGGGCGTACATCACAACTGCTCCCTATCTATGGTTTCACTCACTTGATTTTTAGAACTGCATGATCTGTTTTAGCTCAAAGGAGAACATGACAGGCTCGCATGGTTGACGGATTGGATGTCATGCACAGTTCATAGTGGGCCCCACACATCAGATTGCAGGTTAAGCTGAACCTAAAAGTTTGTTAGGAGAGACGATTAATATCATCCGTAGAGACGCTTTGAATGATATGAACTACGGACGAAGGTGTTGCTGCTATTTCATAAATGGCAGTAAACTATCACCAAAGTTAAGATTTGAGGTAGCATTTGGTGGCTTGCGGGCCACCTGAATCGGTAGATCGCACACAACCAGAATCGTGCAAGTGGCCGCGGTGCAGTGGCCCAACCTTTCCAAAGTCTCAACCAGTGAAGATTTTTAAATCATTGGATATTCCAACTTGATGCACCAGTGACGAAAATTTCCTCTTCCATACCTTGACACGTGGCATTCAGTTGATGATCTGAACCGTTCATCATTTACAACCATCAATGCGCCATAGACCCAAAAATTATTGTGGTCCTATAGGGCCTCTTCTACTACAGCCATCAGTTTACAGTCCTATCTAAAAACTACATCACAAGGTTTTTCCACACCAGTTTCTCAACCGGAGCTAATTTGTTCTATGGGCCTGAGATTATAATGAACGGTTTGGATCTTCACATACATATGCCATATGATAGGAAAATAGTTTAGTGGTTTTTTAGCTCTTGTTGGCCCTGATGTGGTCCACCTCCTGAAATGTGCGAGCTACCAATTCAAATAATCCCACAAACCACCTCATCTTCCTCTCTATTATATATTGCATTTCACATGCGGGCCATATGAAAATGACATTTGATAAAGGAGGCCAAAACCGAAGGAAGGTGTGTAGCACGGCCAAACCCATCTCTCTCTCTCTCTCTCTCTCTCTCTCTCTCTCTCTCTCTCTCTCTCTCTCTCTCTCTCTCTCCATATATACTCTCCTCTTTCCTTCATTTCCACCTCTATTTTCTTCTCCCCAAAGAGGGGGAAAACCAAGTATCATCTTCCTTTCTTCATCAGATGAATTGAGAGAGATGGGAAGCAACAAAGCAATTGCACCACCACCACCAACCTCAGAATGTTGTATGTGCGGTGACTACGGTCTGTCTGACGAGCTCTTTCGATGTACAACCTGCCTATCTAGATCGCAACACCGGTAACAAATTCCTCTCTTCTCTCTTCCATTCCTTCCTGGGTTCTCGCTCATTGAATTCCTTATTAGAATATAACAATCCTAATACATGATGCAATAATCCTAAGCTCGTTTCCTTAATGGGTATTACAGATATTGCAGCGATCTCTATCCAAAAGCAGAATCGTATCGATTGTGCAACTGGTGCTTGAAAGAAGAAGGTCGAAAGGCAATGAAAGAATCAGCTACATGCAGTAATAACGGTAGCAATAGCTATAAGAACAGTAGCACTAGTAGTAATGAGACAGGCATGAAATTGCAAAGGAGAGCCTTCTCATTGCATGTAAACAGCCCCATCAAGAAGCAGAGATCTCCAGACCGGTCTCTGCAAAAAAAGAACCTAACAGGTTGCACAGAGGAGTCGTTTAGACGGACGAGATCGGAAGATATATCCAACGTGAGGACGAGATCAAAACAAGTATTTAGAGGTAAGGTTCGACGGTATAAACTCTTGGAGGAAGTTTCTAGCTAAGGTGAATTGGGTTACAAGGTTATACACTGTATGAAGGTGTATATGCTTATGTTATGCTAGGATTTTGTATCATGGGTCCCAAAGAGAATGCATACGCTTCTTCGATACAAAGAAAACGTGTTCTCCTCGTCCAATGCCATTTCCTTGAAATGGGCAGTTTTCTAGGGTTTTAGGGCTCTCTCCCTCCCTCCCTCTCCCTCTCTCTCTCTCTCTCTCTCTCTCTCTCTCTCTTTCTCTATCAAAGTCTTGACTTTGATACTCTGGCAGAATGTAACGGATGATACGTGGGCATTTTGCTATTATAGTTGAGAATTAATTGCATACGCGGCATACAATAATTAGTTAAAATTAAACTGACCAAAGTATGGGTCCCAGTTTAGATATATCATGAACACAAAAATGAAGATTATTTGGTTATCTCGGCCATCGGATTGGTGGACATTTATTGGACGGTTAAAAATGAAAAAAAAATCCAATAAGTCTATTTAAATGAACTATATATTGTGGATTGATAAAACAATTTGATTTTTTTATTCTTTTTGCATTTTAGGGAATGTGATTTAGAGACATTGGGTTCCATATTTAGATGGTTTAATTTGAGTTTATATATGCCACGTGTACTATATCTGATGGCCTGCGTATCAAGTGTGGTACTCTGACAGAGTATAAAAAAAATTCCACTGTCAAGAATAAAGATAGATATCATGACGACAAGAGAGAGAGAGGAAAAATAGAAAACTTGTAAGCAACCGTTGGATTTGTGATGCGTGTTAGGGTAAGATATTGTTACATCAAGTGGTCCACATTCCTACACGGCTAAACCACCTCAGTTGTTGGTACGTCATGATCAATCAAAATCGTTCATTCGGTGGGCCTAAACGGGGAGTGGCAGTACCCCAAAGGACACTGCAGTTGTTGTTATGTCTTCATCAATCTCAATTATATATTCATCTGATGGGCCACACTGGAAATTGGCGAAATGTGGCAGTATTTAAACCGTACGTCTGATGGGCCGCACGTTGGACGTTTCTCAGCCTCCACTTGACGGTTGAAAAAAGAGTCATATTATGAATTTCATAAGGGAGAGTTTGTACACTATTTTTGGGTTTTTGGTTTGTGAAAATTGGGTTAATCCAAACCGTTGATAAGATAGGCTGCACTGCAAATGTACACTAACTAAAAATTCCACAGACTGGAAGATCCTGACCATAAAATATTTGGCTTTTATTTTGGTTGAATGTGAACTATTGATATATTTATAAACATTTTATATATTGGATATCTCTTTAAGGGTTAGGGGATGATCACATACAAATAGTAATTACCATATGTTGGAGGTGTGTCAGGCCCACCTTGATGTCTGAGTTCCATCCAACTCATCCATTTGATTTGCCCCTATGTTGTGCCTTGATCCAAAAATCCAGCCTAATCCATAAATCAGGTGGGCCACTGGGATGAAGTAACACACAGAAGCTCAAGCCATTCCAAAACTTAGATGGGCCTAACAATATTTGAATATATAGGTTTCACACATTTCCATGTGTTGTGACTCGCTTGAGACTTGAATTGAAATTATTCTTGTCACGTGCGGTTAACATGAAGAGGTGCACCATATGCACGGTTTGGATTCCACGCAAACATCATAGGATGGCCTGTACCGCTCAAATGTATGGGAATTAGGACCATGTGATCATTCCCCTTAAAGAATATTAGATCTATGAAATTTTTGGTGGGTGGGCCATCCACAGCGATGCCCAAAATATGAAAGCTTTGATCACTAAAACATGGGCCCCACTTGTACAAACCGAAACCCCAAGGGTACCAGGCCATAGATAAAATCGCTAAACAAAAATAACTGACGGTCAACGTCCATGGACCCAGGCCACGTTGCCGGTACGGCAAGATTAGGGTGGGCCACCAATTCAGATGCTCTGTCGTTCACGGTACCTTCCTTGGCTGACTAAATCAAAGACAACCAGTCATGTGGGAGAAGTACAGATCAACCGACATCCCCATTGGACGCGGATTGCGTGATGAACCTGCCACCCACCGACCTCCTTGGTGGCAAGGCTATGTGGGCCCACCATGATGTATATGATTTATCTATGCCGTCCATTCATTTTTACAGATCATTTTAATACTTGAGCCAAAATTTGAAGTATATAAAAAGCTTAAGTGGACCACACCATGGGAACTAGTGGGGATTAAATGCTTACTGTTGAAAGCTTCCTGAGGGGCCACAGAAGTTTTGGATCAAGCCAATGTCTGTGTTTTACCTTCATCCAGGTCCGTGTGTTCTTATGAACAGGTTAGATTACAAATAGAGATCACTATGATCCGTAGGAAAGTTTCAACGGTGGATGTCATTATCTTCATTTGTTTCTGACTTGAGCTTTTGATGTGCTTCAATTTTTAGCTCATGGGCTAAAATTAGCTGAAAAAACAGATGGAATGGAATGTATAAAACACGTATATCACGGTGGACCCCACATAGCCCTGACATCATGAAGGTGGGTGGGGCACGTGGTGATGGAGACGCAGGTGGACGCGGATTGGCTGCGAAAGCCTTTCACACGAACTTACCGCCGCGTGAAGTTAGGTGGGATCCACTTTAATGTTGATGAGAAATTCATCTTATGCGTCGTTCTTGTATATCATTCCATGACATGGCCCATGGTCTACACAAAATAAAACATTGAAGATTTGAACACCTAATGTTGAAAGGAAACGGTCAGAATTGAATGCCGACGGTTGAAACTTTCTCTGAGGCGATAAAAATTTTGAATTATGTTTTTACTTCATCCAAAATAAAAATGATATTTTATGAACAATATGAATAGTATATATACATTGTAATGGACGCACGAGGTTTCAATGGTAGACATTTTCCTACCCACTGTTTCCTATCAGGCGAAGTTTTTGATCTAACTCATTTTTGAGTCCTTGTCGTAACGTGATCTGAAAATAAAAATAGAGGAATGGAGTGAGTTTCTGACAAACATAATGGTGGACCCCACCTAGCTTCAGGAATTATCTAGGAAAGTCTTTTGCCGGCAATCCGCGTGTCACGCGGGTTGCTTGAAGACGCGGTCAACAAGGACGTTGACCCAATTCTGTGACGCCTACCATGATGGATGTGTTTTATCCATACGGTTCATCCATTTTCCAGACCGTTTTTGGCTATGAGACTAAAAATGTTGTTCCAAAGCTCGAGTGGGAAACAGTGGGAATTGGACGCCAGTGGTTGAAAACTTCTTGCGAGCCATGGGAGTTTGGATCAAGTTGATAGTTCATGTGTTTTCTCTCTATTTATATTTATGACCTTATGAACATGTCGGATGATAAATTAACATTTTGGTGGGCCCTAGGAAGGTTTCATCTTGGTTTTATGATCTCATTGTTTTCCGATAGTGTGGTCCACTTGGGGTTTGGATATAACTCATATTTTTGTTTATACTTGAAAAAAATTTAGAAAAATAGATAGACTATGTGGATAAAATGCAGACATCAAGGTGGCCCCACAGAATCGGGTCAGGAGGTGTTGGGATTTTGGCTTGCGGAATCACACAGATCTATATCTAGGATAGCAATCCAATGACACCAAGCACATATAAGAGAACACATAGATTTAATATGGAAAACCCTGACGGGAAAAAACCACGGCACAAAGCGACAGAATTCCACTATGAAAGCATCAATTTCAAAGAGAGAAGACTTACCCGATTCGAACAAACCTTGAATTTCACCATTGCTACACCCTTTGATAACCCTAGAACCCTTTAGAATACCTTTAGGAAGCCTTAAAATATCTTAGAATAGTCCTAGAGACCCCTATTTATAGTTTAGGAAACTTCTCTTTCGCACCCTTGCGAAACCGCCTTAGATTTCCGCAGTTCGCACAAGATTCGGACTCAAATCTGCGTAACCTCGACTGGTTGAGGGACCCCCTCGACCGGTCGAGCCATCCCCTCGACCGGTCGAGCAGCTCGGACACCAAAAAATCCAAGTCGCTGGACTTTAAGTCGAGCCAGCCACTCGACCGGTCAAGCAGAATGTTTGAAGATTCATGACAACCTCTGACAATAATCTCCACTATGTCTTCAATCTTCAACCATATGACTCATTGACCTCTTCTCTTATCTCTGTATCACATCATAGCTTCTTGTGTACACTCCGTCCTTCTTTTCCATCATCGCCAAGCCCAGATAAGTTGCACAGAACTTGAACTTCTCTGTAGGAACGACTTTGGTGAGCATGTCTGCCGGATCAAAATTCACGTACTCAACCACCTTTGCTCCTGTCTTTTCAAAAGGAAAGACGTAGTCTTCTTACCATCTCACTGCTACCCAATATAGCTTGCCGGGATATTTGCTCACAACACTGATAGCCTGTAAAATAATCGGTCTATTCCAGACCATGGCATGCAATGCCAATTGCATTTGAATAAGGCTCATGAG
The DNA here is from genome assembly GCA_021015155.1 of Magnolia officinalis. Classification (NCBI taxonomy): domain Eukaryota; kingdom Viridiplantae; phylum Streptophyta; class Magnoliopsida; order Magnoliales; family Magnoliaceae; genus Magnolia; species Magnolia officinalis. The sequence goes on from JAJHSJ010001090.1 coordinate 39,205, forward strand.
ATATTCTGCTTTTCCTCATCTGTTTTAGGACATGTCCTGATGAAAACTTTAGGAGAGACGCGTAGGGAACGCTTTCCGGCTTTACTTGGCCCATCACATCCTTGATCAATACCTACACACAAGGTATTCCTCTTGTGATTATCAAATCCTACTCGTTTTTTAGTCTCAACGCCAAGAAACATATTTGCAGTCCCCCGATCCTTCATCCTGAATGTCCCACTTAACCGAGTATTCAGTACATTGATTTCAGACATCATAATTGGCGATCTACATGTCATCAATACCTGACTCACCATAAAAGAATCAAACCACTGCCTAGGCGATAGGTCGAACCACGACCTCCTACAAAGTCTTTTCTTTGACCCATTAACTTCGAACCGCTTTGGTTGCTTCATGTAGATCTGCTCTTCACTTTTCCTTGTAGAAGTGCAGACTCCACATCCATCCTTCCAGCTCAAGATCACATTGACCAACCAGTGCCAATCACGGATCTAATAGACACCTGCTATATCGTCAGCGTGAATATCTCTGAAAATCCGATCCCTTCTTTCTGAGCATAACCCTTTGCTACCAACCTCTCCCTGTATCTATGCTGTATCCCCTCGAAGATCCACCTGCATCCAACCGCTCTTCAGCCCACTGGAAGCTCCACCCGCTCCCATATGTCGATCCGGTACAACGAATCCATCATATCGCCCATAGTCACCTTTCACTTTTCAGCATTAGGCTCACCTAGAGCCATTTGAATAGAAGATGAATCCCTTGCGATATTGGAGTCGTCCATATACCTTGCCGATATCCTGCGATCATGCCATGTGATTCTTCTCACAGGTGGCTGCTCCACCTACTCTGTATCCCTGTCTGCATGTCTCAGCCTTCCTACCCTGCCCACTCATGTGGTCATGCCCAGCATGCCACACGCGTGCAGAGGTGAAATCCGCTACATCCACTGCAGCTCCACTTTTTGAAGTGCTCTTGATCAACCTGTACAAGTTACCAAGTCGTTGCGCTTTCATGATTACACGTGCCTCCTTATATACCTTAAGAACACCATCAATACCTGTGTACTTGCATCTTTTTGCCTCAAGTACACCAAGAGAAATCAGATTCTACTTCAAGTCAGAAACGTGCCTGACATCAGTCAAGGTACGCTCCACCCCATCAAACATCTTGATACACACCGAACCAATAGCCACAACATTACTGACAATGCTATTGCCTATAAATACCTGTCCACCATCGCACTCCTTGTAGCTGGTAAACCAACTCCGATGAGGAGTCATGTGAAAAGACGCTCCTGTGTCTAGCACCCACTCATCCTTACAATCATCGTATGGTCACCTGATAGTAGACACAAATAAAACATTACCATCACATCCACTCGATCCATCTGACGTGGCAGAATTGGCCTACTTATACGAAGCCTCAGAATCTTCTCTCTTAGATTCAGGATTTTCACAATCCTTCTTCACATGTCCTTCCATCTCACAATTCCAGCACTTTACCTTTCCTTTGCCCTTGCCCCTGGATTTGGATATAGAACCAGAAGAACCTGTACCTTGTTCAGAATTCCTACCCCTTGTAGCAGTGCCTCAGAAGATATCCCCATGTCGATGTTAAGCTTTCTCATAGCCTTCCCTTGAAGGGCCGAGATAACGGTGTCGACATTTAGGATTTTATTCGTGCTGCACATAGTGTCCTTGAATGACTCATACGACGCCGGAAGAGAATTTAGCAACATACATACTTGTTCTTCATCTTTCATCACTTCCTCCATATCCAGCAATTTGCAAACTAATTTATTAAAGTTGCTGATATGAGCCTCCAGATCTCCATCCTTTGCCATCTTGAAGTTATACCACTGCCGCTTCAAGTGTAGGCGATTTTCAGAGGATTTTTTCGCATAGACATTCTTTAACTTCGCCCATATCTTAGCCGCAGTTTTCTCCCTCATGACATTGTAGAGAACCTCATCCGTGAGACATAAACGGATCGATGATAAAGTCTTCTTATCAAGAGTATTCCAATCATCATCAGTCATAGTAGACTTTCGCTCCTCAAGAGCACCATCTTCGCCTTACTTGATTAAGGAATTGATCATCTTGATATTTTATAACTCAAAATTATTTTTCCCTGAGTATTTCTCAGTATCATACCTAGTACTTGCCATTATTACTAATCCTGCAAATTCGGATCTGTGCCCTAACGATTGCTCTGATACCACTTGTTGGGATTTTGACCTGCGGAATCACACAGATCTAGATTTAGGATAACAATCCAATGACACCAAACACATACAAGAGAACACACTGATTTAATGTGAAAAACTCTTGCGGGAAAAAACCATAGCACAAAGCGACAAAATTCCACTATGAAAGCATCAATTTCAAAGAGAGAGGACTTACCCGATTCGAACAACCTTAAATCTCACCCTTGCTACACCCTTCGATAACCTTAGAATCCTTTAGAATGCCTTTAAGAAGCCTTAGAATATATTAGAATAGCTTTAGGGACCCCTATTTATAGTTCAGGAAACTTCCCTTTCGTACCCTTGTGAAACTGCCTCAGATTTCCGCAGTTCGCACAATATCCGGACTTGAATCTGCGTAACCTTTACTTGTCGAGCCATCCCCTCGACCGGTCAAGCAGCCCGGACACTAAAAAACCCAAGTCGTTAGACTTTAAGTCGAGCGGGCCTCGACTGGTCGAGTGGACCCTCGACCGGTCGAGCCAACCACTCGACCGGTCAAGCAGAATGTTTGAAGATTTATGATATCCTCTGACAACAGGAGGGATATCATTGGTGATTATGTTTCCGAGCAATCCACATCCCTACCAAAACCCTGTTATAAGGATATCCTTAGTGACTCAAAGGTTGGGATTTGATTGGATCATATGTTGCTGTTAGAAATTACTTGGTGGAATTATTTTCAATCAAATCTTATTGGGTCACTAAAGATATTCCTTGTCACCCGGCTATCCTCATCCACAAAGGATTACATTGCAAGACATATGTATTGATTGTACTCTTAGCCAATCATATAACCATCTGATCCAAAAGATCAATGTGGATGGGAAGTGGGCCTCACATGATCCGCTTCTTATCACAATTACATCATGATCATACATATTAACTCAGCTAAAGTCCCAATGAATCTTTTGCCATGCAATGGAAACTGATATGTGAAAATTTCCCCTTTTAGAATAACTTTGATACTCGTGCAAAGTGTGATGGATGTACAGAAGCACTTAAAATTCACATCCATGGCATCATAGTTCAAAACCCAAAAGCTCAAATCGACTCAATGTTCAAATCGGTTGGTTTGACCCGACTCGAATGGACATTTAATTATTGCAAATTAAAAATATTAATAGATATTTAAAAGATAATTAGATTTATATAAGTGATATAAAATGTAACTCAAAAGTAATAACACTACCTATGCTTACTGTTTAAGTATATGAGAGGAATATAGATCCTTTGCTTGTCACAGGTAGAAAAATTCTGCTTTTAGCAATCTAATTGGACTACATCATCACAACACTACCTATGTCAATGATGACGTGGACCCATCACGATACAGGAAAGCATGATTTTCCTGCTTGTGACAAGCAGAGGATCCGAATTCATCCGGGAGAGGCACGCCAAGTCAAGTCCAGCAACCAGTTTTACATAGACTTGGCCTGAAATCTCACTGAGTTGAGTCGACTCAGCTTAGTTTTGAGTTGAGTCAGCATTTATTGGAACTGTGAGTTATATATGCAATCAGTACATTTTTTAAGTACTTGCGTATCAAGCATCATAGAAACCAGAGTATAAAATAAGTCCCATAATATTTTTTTAATAGCAAAAACAGGGAAATGATATCTACACCTGACCTAATTGATAACAACATCCACACTTCCTACTCATGTTAATACAATTTTTAGTATTTTATTGCCAAAGTAGAAAGGGTGGGTACAATCACGAAGGTCTGATTTGTGACCAATGGTTGATAAACTACGTGCAACTTGCCGAAAGAGGTGTATATATCAAAGACTAAGTGATCTAGTGATCTCCGTGCAGGGAAACCTTTATATGCACCTTGTTCCATTTGGACTCGCTGGCATCTGCATCACCAACTTGGACCGTCCATTAGGTTTGGTCGACTCTTCATTCACTAATGTACAAAAATCACAGCAATCTGATGGTCTTAAACATTTGTGACTGGACCTATCTTTGACAAACAATCTTGTCCATTTATTTTCCTGTGCCACTCATTTTATGGTTTGGATCACCGTTTCAGTATGATGTTTTCAAAGTAGATTATGAAGAGCGGACTGGATTGAATGGATAGCCCAAATAGATGACGTGTATGCTAACAAGTTCAAATGGAACCAAGTGCATGAGAAGGTTTTAGCTTGTTAGTACACCCCATTGTCAGTTCACACATATCACTGTTAGCCACCCTCACGAGGGAATCGATACCAAGGCCTCAGTGTTGAAATGAGGTATCTTTACTCAATCTACCACTTAAGCTATGGATCAGGGTGTCATGAGAAGGTTTTATATACTTAACACACTTAATTTGATAGTGTGGCAGAGTGCGGTCATTAAGGAATAGCACGTGGTGTGGGGTGTACGGGTAACTTAAAATAAATCGTCCAAATCATGGGGCATACTTTATATGGCCTCTAAACAGAAAATTAAACTGATTCTACTCCAGAAAGGGATGATCACCCAGTTTGAACGGTGGTTTGTATTTTGTACGGGAGGACAACAGGTCCTTTGTTGTGGGCCCCAACCATCACTAAAGAAGCGGCCACAAACATGTCCGAACAGTGGGCCACACATTTACATAAAGAGTCCTATATATGGGGGAGAGGCTATTGAACAAGGACACAGCGCAATTCAATTAAGAGTTGGGATACTCTGTTATCTGGTCAAAAGGGATTTCCTGATACCCTAATGGTTTGGCCTCCAAAGCTTCCTTTAAAAAATAAAAAAATAAATAAAAAATTTAGTGAGTGGTGATGCGGACCAATGAGTATTAGGGTATCAGGAAATCTTTGTTGACTAGATAACAGAAGATCCGGACTCTTCAATTAAATATGCGTAAGGAAGGACTTGTATTCGGTTTATGCGTGCAATTAAGAAGTATGGGCATACTTGAATCATATTTGACTCAATATTTAATTGAACACTAGTGGCCCCCATGTTGAAACGATTGGGTAAGAACAAATTTAGAAATTCAGTTGTCATCTCAAATAATGGTTAAACTAGTGATAAGGCAATTTGCGAAATAATAGGGGTTAGTCCTTTCTAATCATTAATTTTTATTTTTTTTTCAATAATGACTTTTCTTTTATTAATAATTATAGTCAATATACTTCTTAAAAGAATAAAGATGAATATATAAATAAAAAATACTAAAGCAACACCGATTTTATTAATTTTTGAATGAAGCTTATTACAATTAATAGAATAAAAATATCTAGAGAAAATGAAAAGATAAATACCTAATACACCCAGGTGCACAGATGATTAAGAAAGATGGTTAACAAGATGTGACCAAAATGATTGATCGCCTTAGTAAGAACTCGGTTGATCAGGATCCAGCAACGTAAAGTTATGGATTTTTAATCTAATTCTATGATAATATAGTAATGACGCTAGATAATAGCGATTTATGCTAAAACTAAATTAAGCTATGCTAAGATAAAAATAAAATAAATTGTGTTTGATGTGTGCCTTGAGCTTTCCATCATATGCTCCTTTTATAGGTTGTCGATACAACAAAACACTCGTTGAGTTTCCTCGATAGTTTATGATTTCCACATCAACAACTTTCGATGTAGTCTTTCTATAGGAAATCTTGTAAATCTGAAACTACCCACCAGATATTCACTTTTATATAGATGGTCCTCTATTGAAGTCTTTCGGGACAATGCTGCATTTAAAAATAACTCCATTAAAGTCATTTCCACCCTTCCTACTATAATGCCCTTTCGATCATGGAACTAGTGAGACTAGATCCATTAGATCGAGATCTTCCATTCTCTTGATTTCGATTCTCTCCAATATAAGCCTGTATTGCTACCAATCTACTCAAATATTAGTATGATATTTGGATATTTTGAATTTTCATATTCACCGTAAGAGCTCGGAATGTCTACTCCAGTAGGTCTTTTATAAACGTACTAGCTACACTAACTTAGTCAAATGTTACACAAATCGATGTTTCAATCCCCTAAAGGCATATGTACATTTTTGTGCTACCGCATTTATAACGGAATTCCGTATTACCAAATACAAGGCGGTAAAAGACATCTTCAAATGCGAGTATGATTTCGTCAGCATTGAACCCATGGTGTTAACATATGGTGACATGTCCATGTCTATGTGTTGAAAATGAGTATAATAAGATGCAAGGGCAACCTTAATGGTCAGAAATCCAATACTTACTAGGGAAGCAAGGTGATGTGATATTGTTGTCTATTCCATAAACATATTTTAGTCTTTTTCTTTATTTTTAATTAAATATTTAAAATATTTATTTTTTTAAATGGTACTTCTGATTAATTATGATTAGCACACTGATTTGAAAATTACTCAGAAATTAATAGCAACAAATGTTTAAAATACCATAGCCTCTGTTGATTTTGAGTGAAGTTGAGAGGGATTGGAAGATATCATTGGGAGACCTCAAATTTTTTGTTTTTTGGGTGAGTGTTTGACTTGCAAATTGCAATCATATCACTTTGGAATTCCCTGATTTCCCTTCTCTTTCTACGTGCTAGCAGATGGAACATTCTAGAGACGCTCCTCACCAATCTTTTGCCTTGTATCATAGATAATTTAATTTGAAGTCTTCCAACATGGAAGGGTCTGAATGGACGAATTCTCTACAATGAAAATGTGACTTTGAGAATAAAATCACCAACAATGACTCGATCATTTACTTTGACCAAATCAAATGTACGGTTGAGATTTTATTCGATGAAATGGCCCTCTTGATCGTAAAAATAATAATATGTGATGCCCTCACCACATCCCATTTTCAGTGGTGTAAAAAGACTGGTACTCGGCAAAGATTCACACGAGTCAATTTATTCTAAGATACTAGCCTATCATCTACGTGCTAGTAGATGGAACATTCTACAGTGAGGAACGCCAACGAGGCTCTCACCTTCTACCCCTCCACTTAGTGATCCTGGCCGTTCATCCAGAAATTCCCTCTTTTTTTTAATGGTTCACATGAAAAAAGAGTAACTGATTGCAGATCCCTGTCGTACAAATTTATATGAGCAGGAAACTATGGGTTCAATACGTATTTTTGGAGGATGAGGGTCTCTATTCAGTGAGAATTCTGACTTATTGACCATTGAGGTGGGGATCTGCTAAATGAACGGTCTGGATCAAACATAGGTTGAGCAAAAGGAGCTAGCTACTTATTTTCAACCAAGCGGCCATGTATGAGAATGTTAGATAGTTTAAAAATTAGAACTTTTAAATTGTGAAGGTGGACAGGTTCACCTAAAACTAATGGTTACTCGGGGAAGGTCGTACGGGAGCTCATCTACTGCCTCTCCGATCGTGTACCGTACATGTGCCACATGTGCGGGTACCATCAGTTATTCTCAACTAGTTAAAAAGTGTCCGTCTGTATGGTACCAATTGAAGGGTAGGATCGTTCATATAGTGTGATTTTTGGGCTGTTTCCCATTCAGTAGTTGACCTATTGAATGGACGGTTTAGATCAAGGGCATTTATGGCATGTGTGCAGTAATGTCATGGAGGCATGGTACATGCCATACCACGTTAGGCACAGGTTCCCTTGCCGTGTTTTAAAAGGCTGCTACATGGGCATAAACACCCAGCAAGCGTAGGTGGAAATGGAATAGCCATAAAAACACGCTTTCTGGAAAGAAAGGTGGGAAGTTTCGCCTGCAAAGGAGTGTGAATTGAGAACTTTTTAGCCAAAAACTTGGGTACTCTGGCAGAGTGTCATAGCTGATATGCAGGCACTGATAAATTGCACGTGTGGGATGTAGTACCTTTAATAAAACGTTTCAAATCATGTGTCCCATCTTATATTAGTTGTGAACCAAGAATAACACGGATTTGATGTTAAAACTTGCTGATTGGTGAATATTCCACACGGTTTCAGTGGATTCCTTACTGCGGAGCCCACCTTGATGTATGTGCCTTACATCCATGCTGTCCACCCGTTTTTAAAGCTCATTTTATTTTATGGCATGATCTAAAAATTAAAGCAGATCCAAATCTCAGGTGGACCACGCCACAGGAAACTCTGGTGATTGAGCATTAAAACTTCTTGTGGATCACACAAGTTTTGGATCAAACTAATTTTTGTGTGGTCCCTCCTTACATGTCTCTGTGACCTTATAAACAGGTTGGATGGAAAATAAACATTCCATTGGCCCCCATGAAGTTTTTAATGGTTGGTTTTTGATAACCAGTGTTTCCTGTGGTGTGGTCCACCTAAGATTTGGATCTACTTCATATTTTGGATCATTCGCTAAACTGATCTGTTAAAACGGATGGATGGCGTGGATGTAAGGCACATACATCACAGTGGGCCCCACAGACAGGGATCCACCGAAGCCGGGGCCAATGAAAAATAGAGTGGTACTAATTCAACCAATCAGAGGTAACCAATTTGAGCTGGTGTGTGAAACGTGTACAACATCAGAGGCTCTGCACATCAATTGTCACACGCTAGCGTAGCATCTAAAAACTTGCTGAACCTTTTTTTGGATTCAAGCAAAGTTGGTAAGACGCAACAAAAACAGGTCTATCTAACCTCCGTTGTATATAATAATACACAGGAAAGCTAAGAAAATAAGGAGAGCTTATCAAACTTCCATTGCATCCAATCATATATAAGAATGCTAAGAAAATAAGGAGAGCTTATCTCCGAAATATGTGACAAATAATGGAAGGAAATAGTTTTCTTTTTTTGATGGCCCACCAAAGCTTTGGATTAGAGTGAAAGTCGAGCCCTCAGAGTTTTATGGGGTGCTGCCTCACATGGACGATTTAGATTTTGGGCCTACATTACCAGTGTAATAAGTTATGAAAAAGTTCTCACAAGTTCTCATGAGAACTAGTTCACAGGTGAGTATTCCTATATGGGCTATGTTATTACTATCTATGTACAATGTAATATGTTAGAAAAATGATGAATCTTGTGCACAAAGGAGGATGATGGAAAAAGATAGTGAGTCAATTAGATCTATCAGGTTCAAGGCTCGACTTCAGTAATCGATTTCTAAAGACAGATTTGTTGTCCTTTTTTTGATAGTTTTAACAAGTGCAAATGAAAGAAATCTACAAATTGTCTTCAGGATACAATAAACTCTCAATCCGAATTTCAATACAAAAATTTACATATTTAAGTGCTAAATAGAGATCTTTAGTTTTTACATTGATATACCTTTAAGATGTTCAGAAAAAAACACTAATACACCTTTAAGACGCTCAGAAAAAAGCATAGAAGAGGTCAAATTTAAGATTATAATATTTATGATTTATAGCAATTGTAGGGTCATGGTGTTCTTCCCGAAGAGATGATGCAAATAATTTTCTTCTATGAAAAGGTTTCCATGAAAGAGCATGACCCTGAGGTTAAAATAATTTTCTTTAATTGTCACAGATTACGTTGTCCTTGAGGAGACTTGAACTCTACTTAAGGAAGCAAAATCCATTCTTTTACCATATGCTATACACTCTATTTATAAAAAATTTTAATAATCGATATATTTATTTACTTACTAAAAATAAATATACATTAGAAAAATAGGCTAGGTGGGTCCATCCATTCATCCTTAGCACTGGCCTAGCCCATCTTACATTTCAAGCCCTAGCCGAGCTCTCGGGCAAGTATAATAGCTCAAGCCCTAGCCCTTCAAGGCTGTAGGCAGCCGATCTGTTGGGCGCGATTGTGCAATCATAGCCTTCAAATTTGTGCCATACAAAGGTCCACGTCCAACTGAAAAAGACCCAACCGTGCAGATGCTAGGCAGAAGGGCCATCCATTCATCAAGTCATCCTCAAAGGTACGTTGCTTGTGGACCGTTGGTCTTCCTCTTCTACCCAATGAGCGGCCTGGGTCTCTTAAGTTAGGCAGCCATTGCACGTGCATGCCGAGATGCGGGTGTAATTAATATTTTTGGTGCGATCATGTGAAACAGGTGATTCCGTATTCCACATGAAATGGTGTTTGTATGCTTTACGAATCTTATCACTCTTTCCTTTTGCATTAGATCTGAGTGGATGACTTTCAAATGCAATTAAAACAGAAGCTTTATGAATAAACGTATTTTGGTAATTGATATCCACACTTACCTTTGATTGATTTGCGTACACTCATTTCCCATTCTAGGAATTGGTATACTAAACTTTTGTACTATCTTAATTCCCAAAATGCAGAAAGGTACTCATTTTCTTAGCTGTATATCACATAGAGAATATTCCAACAAACCCATGTGCTTGACATGATGTTTTTACCGAATGAGAATGTGATGTACGACAGGTAAAGGATGACTTAATGGAGGGTCACAAATGGACAATTTTACTAAAAGGACCTTAATTGGGAAAAAATGCCCTAAATGCTTTATAGCTTCCTAGCTACGTGCATAACTATGTGATTGAAAGTGGACGCTTTAACCTAAATGCACATTATAGTTTT